>JAYMSP010006352.1:0-11820 GCA_036897095.1 Plantago elongata | reverse complement strand
AGGCCATGAAGAAGGATCCTAGCAATGGATTTTAATCGAAGATTTGAAGACTAAAGATTGCACAAGTTTGATGAAGACATATTGTATATTGTATAGTGCAAATATTTTACACAAGAAGTCTCTGAACACATGACATCATCGAGTCAAGCAGCATGCTAGCTTTTAGAAAAGCTCATGTGTCCGTCAGACTACAGGACAAGAAATAGTACATTGCATTTATTACAGCGTCTGAAAAGTCCATCGCTGCATGGTCCTCTCTGAAAATGAGAAAGGGACTTCTGAGTACTCATTTCGAGATATCAACGGATTGAATTTTGAGAAGGTCTAACGGATATTATTCAAACGACTCTCAAATTCATCTATAATATCACCACTTAGAAACTTAGAAGCTTAGAATTACAAACACAATCTACGCTCATATCTACTTATCAAGCAAGTATTTTCTCAAGCACTCATACTACAATTCTCCAAGCTTACTATTGCGACTAACAAGCTCGAAGAATCACTAGTAGTTCTAAGTGTCCTGAACCTATAACAAGAGATTGTTATTCGTAAAAGAGTTGAACTTTCAAATATCCTTTCTGAAGCTCATTCTCCATAACGGATACCAATTACTTGGGTCAGTAAAGAGAACCTACTATATATTGAATAAGTATATCAAGTAGTGTCATATCTTCAAGCTCTCTGAAAATATAGCTGAAAAGTTATAAGAGAAGCTTACCTGACAATCAACATATAACCAACACCATCAAGGCGTGGAGTACAGGAAGTATTTGGTTTGGGAAATCAAAAAAAAGCTCCAAGGGTGGATATTTGGTTGGGAACCATTTGTTTGTATTGATCTTAGAATATGATTTATTGTAAGGTGAACTCAATTATCTGTTCTAGTGAATTCCAGGTTTTAAAAAGGCTGAGTGAATTAGTTGGAGGATTACGCCACCTCCAGATACCACTATAAATCGATGTGTTATTTACTTTATTGTACTTACAGTCCAGCATCACACACACACATTATTACTTCAAAGTACAATCACGTTTATCTATCGCTTAAGACTTCTGTTCTCTGAATTTAAGTATTAGAAACCTCACACTTTCTGAGAAAGACTGTTTCTCGATAAAAGTTTGAGAAGACTATTCACCCACCCCCCACCCCTAATTTTTTCATTTGTCGTTATCTGGACCAACAATAATATTTCACCAAATTTAAAGCATCGTATTTTAATGACAGTTTGGATGTGTTGTATATTTCACTTTTTTAGGTGTGATTCGGTATCAAGTTTAATCTAGGTTAATATATAAAAAAAGTATTTTATATAATTCGAATTCAATATTGACTCGAATATATTACCAAAGAGATATTCTTATTTCGAAATTTTTAAGTTTGGCTCATAAAAATCCATGCTTTGATACATCTATACATATGAACCTATCACCGGGTACAATTATTTAAGACATAAGTTATATATTTTTAAAAGAGCTATGGCGTCTTTTACTGACCTAAATGATGATATGCAATTTTACATCATGTTCTTGGTTGCAATCAACAACATTCGTGACTATTTCTCTGTCATTCGTTCATAAGTATCACATTGAGTTATCTCATACATTCACTTTGACATTAAATAAGTTGTTAACTTATTTTCTTCTATACATAGGCAGAAGAAATTCTCAAAGATATCCAAATAACCCGGATTTTACTCAAAGGTGAACATTGATGCTATACCAAGGCTGCCAATAAGAAGACCAAAATAATATGATACCATTTTTCTAAACAACTGCCTCAACGCCGATAATCCAGAGATGTATTACCGCATGTTATTGGTACTAAATAATTAGTTATATTAAATTTGCATTCCCTTAATTATATTTTATTTCATATTTATGATTATGTTCTCTAATTTCCCAGACTGATTTTTTCGAGCACAAAGAATTTAGCATAGCACCGGAACTATCATCCACAATCTTATCCCGATGCAACATATATCTCAATTCTCATGCGGTTATTTGATTTTGATGACATGAAACGTCACCAAGCAACGGTTGAACTATTCGATTTGCGCAAATCTACAAGTGGGTTGACATATGTCGAAGGTTGTCGAACGAGGTTAGTTCCTCCCGCTTCAATCCAGTTGGACAAAATCCAACTGTATTACAAAAGCTTCCGATTTGATCTGACTGGATAGTCCCAAAAACTATGATGGACAAATTATATGAAGCTAACAATCCTGAGGTTGTCTACATGAAAGCGTTGATTAATGTTATTTAATCGAAAGCTAAAGTTTGAAATCCTAATGTAATATATATTTATTTATGTGATTCAGGCATGTTTTTTTGTTGATTCTCAACACAAAGGAGTGCTTCAACAATTTGTTCCTTGCACATCGGCTGAACCATGCAGAGTCTGAATACACAATGTGTGTCCTCAAGTTGTTCAATAAGAATGAAAGTATTAGGAACGAAGGAGTTGAAGAGCTCGCTAAGTTTAAAAGTGGATTTCGTGGTATTGCAATGAAAAGTTCAATGAGGTTTGCGTTACGACAGAGATTGCTTCAAATGAAATTAGAAGAAGTGAATGTGATGACGGTCCCCAGTTTTTGTCAATAGAAATATCGTGAAAGGCATGGCTACCGACATAGATTGTATGCATTTGGCAGGTTAAGTCGTTGCAAGTGGTACATAGCCGATATCTAAATACGCCATCTCTCCATCAAGTATAAAATCCCAAGCGATTGAGTATTGAGACAATTAAAATAGATATAAATTACATTATTAGTAATTTTTTGTGCATATGAAATTTAAGTTCTATTGAGATGCTCATAGGATAGCTGAATCAACATGCGAAATTTAAATAAAATCTCAATGTATGTTATTTGCATTAATTTTGCCATAACACTAGAGTTTATCGAACATGTTTACATTTATAATCTTTATTCAATATTTTTCCTTCATTTAAATCGTTTCTATATTTTCTAATGTCCATATAAGTACTCATTCATTTTTTCTAATTTCATTTGTGTTATGAAAAATGCAAGATAGTAATACCGCTAGACATAATGCAAGGTCTCTTCTCCGATATTATGTTTCTACTTTCACTGAACAAACTCAACATTCTTTCCTTTGTGGTCATATCTTCTACGTTCTAAATTGATTTGTTCGAATGCCAAAGCATAAATAATCTACTCTATGAGACTGTTGAAAATGTCAAACCGGGTGATAATGGTCATATGGAAATACAAATCAATTAGTATCATCCAGTGCATATTATTTATTCCATATATTTCCACGTTATATTGTATCTCATTATGATGCAAGATACTTATAGCATCACGAAATCCATGTTGTGTTCTCCAAATGTTTTCATCTATTTAGGTTAATACACTTATTTTATCAAGATTCATTCCTTTGCGGAACTGTCTATATTTAAATTTTTCCATTGCTATATAAAATGAAGTCATTGTTAACATTTTCAAACAACACCAAAGTCGTTATGAAGCTACTTGAGTTGCCAAAAGACCATCTAGCAATTATTGGAGCGAAAGTTTCTGAACATTAAGAGCAATATTGGGCCATATATCGGTTGAGGTAGGATTACAATACGTCAACTTATGATTACATATTATATATAATATGATGTATGCTATATGTGTTTGACTTTGGTTCAGTGCTCTAAATAAGATAGGTATGGATGAAGCTATTTTGAGGGCACTTCCAATAGATTTTCATTCAGTCATACCTAAAGCAAAGCTAACGAAATTGTACTTGGCAAGGCATCCAGAAGCCATTTATAGAAAAGCTTTGGTAAGGATGTAATTCTACAAATGTCATAATCAAATCAATGTGTGACTGTGAACGAAAATATTAATTAACTGCTAAATGCCGGAGTTTTTCTCCATCGAAATTAATTCGGGTGTATCACTTCAAAACCTTGTTATGGCGACACAGCTCGGTCAAACTGAATCCGAATATACTTTGTGTGTCTTTAAGTTGTTGAGTAAACATGAATCAATTAGGGGCGAAGGGGTTGATAAACTTCATGCAATCAAAAGTGCTATGCACGGGAGAAAGATGTTTTCGCAAAGCATTTGTCACTTTCCAATGAGGTTGAAGGCTATGAACATACCCGAGGCCAATGAAATTAAGTTGGACAAGATTTATACTCCTACGAAAAGCTTGGATTAATTTGAGTATCATTGTTTAATTTATATTGTTCTAATTTGCACAACTCTAACTGATTAATTTGAGTATCATTGTTTTGACCTAAAACATTAACTGTAAATAAACATAATTTATATATATTTTAAACATCATAGTATAATGTTTATTCGTTCATTTTAGATCATTTATGAACACCATTGTACAATATAGTTTCTCCATTTATTTTGACTCTTATAAAATTTGACGTGTACGGTTATTAATTTTTCTGTTTGAGTGCCTTACCTGACCTGAAATTCTAGTTCCGCCACAGCTTACACATTTAAGTCTAAGATATCGTGGCATCGACTCTGGTCAGTACAAATTATCTGTAAAGTATAATTGACTAATGATTTTATAAAATTAAATTTCGTTACGTTATGGTATCGTAGTGTATATATGTTCATATATTTCTGAATATATGATAATCTGTTAAATTTTACGAAAAATGTGACTAATTTTATATCTATATAATTTTTTTTTAAAATTATAAAATATAAAAACGTATCATGTGTTTAGTAAAAATGTACTAAACGATCATGCCTTTAACAATCAATACTGCAACTTTCTCCAGTTATAACTGAAATTATGAATTTTGTAAGTTACCAAAATGTTATTGATCTGGATTAACTGTTGAGCTACATTGTCATTCGAGAAACTATTATTATTGTGTTTTTGTTCGTGTTCACAGATTTTAAATCACCTATCATTCAAAATCCCACTTTGATCGTGTGTTCTTGTTCACAGATAACCGACCACCTATCATTCAACACTCTAAACTGTTTGTGGCAAGTTATTATGTCATGCGTTCTTTCTTTCGGTTTTATTTATTCCGAATTGGTTGATGAGTGTTCTGTGTTCGTATGGAAGGGCATTAAAAAGTCAAAGACTGCATTTGGAAAACTTCAAGGTTGCTGAACTACAAGGGACATAAATATCCAGAGATGACCTAAATTCAGTGCTTCTCTTGAAAAAGAAACTATGAAGCCAACAAAATCTATAACAAAGAGAAAACAACACTAAATACACGTCTTCCTCTCTATCCTTTTTCATCTCTATATATTAACTTTTTATACCTTCCTTGTTCTTTTCCTTGGCTGCTGCTTCGATGATGATCCTCCTCCAGCATCGGCTTCTCCGCGATCCCTTCCACGTTTACCAAGAGATGGAGGTGGAGGTGCTCCTCTTTTGGGGGGCCTCCCAATGTTTTTCTTCTCAGGACTACCCTTTTCCTTCACCTGCCTCGTTTCTGAACCTCTTCTGCTAACTGGTTCTTTCTTCTCTCCGCGCTTTGCAGTTTCATTTTTCTTCTCACTGGTAAACGGTGTGCTCTTCAACGCATCGACCAATCTACTGTCGTCCTTGAAGAAATTCAACCTTTTCTTTGAGTCAACAGTCGACGGGGTTTTCTTGCTCTCAGTTTTCGAATCTGAGTGCGATGACGACCCTCCTTTAATGGGTTGTTTTCCCGATTCCAGGGAGCCTCGAGTGCCGCCGCTACTTTTCGGTGGAGTTTTACTGTTTTTCTTTGTGGGTGCAGGGGGCGAAACCCGGTCTCTTGTTCTCTTTTTAGTTAACCTGCGGTCCTCGGAATTACCAGAATTTTGCGGCTTTGCATCCTTTTCTTGGTTAAGTGGTGTGCTCTGCTCTTTCTTTTTCTCGGATGATGCTGATGCTTTTGTGATTGAGGTTCTTTTACGACACATCCCGGGCTTCAACATAGGTTCGTCTTTCCTGGCAGCGGACAATGACTGTAACGAGGCTTGTTTACCTGATGAAGAATCTGACTTGGAGGATTTAGGAGACATCTCTTTGGAAATGAGTAGACGGGCTTCAGAGGCAGATTTAGCATCGGGCGTATTTTTGTTGAAGTAGACAAGGGCATTGTTGACGAGTAGTAAGAGGTCCCGAAAGAACTTGGTCTTGGAACCTGAATACCAACCTTCTTTAATCCTTGTTTCAATGGTATCAAGATCCATGTGTTGGAGAATCAGTTTCTGGTATTTTGAGCTTTCCTGTAAAAAAACCAATGCAGAGAATTAATTACAGAACAAAAGCAGAGTTTATAAACCAGTAAGAAGCACATAAAAGGCACATAATCGCGACTAATCGCGAAGGGAGGGGAACTAAGAGAGACATTTAGCTTTCCTCCAACAGACCAATATCAAAAACATTCAAACGGTTACTGCTGTTGCAGCATTAGAAAGATACGATACTGGTAACTAATGGGATCTAAACCCAAGTAATATGTGACTCTTCGACATTGATTTGGTGGGTCCACATGTAACGAATCATGTGACATGAAAAACGTAAACATCCCAAGATTTGATAACTCTTCACTTCCCGGTACAGTAACAGCAGTAAAACTGTCATCGTCCCGACTCAAAGAAGATCATGAAGGCAACTCGTTCTACAGCTCTGCTGCAGAACATTCACAAATTTTCAAGAAGCCACCTAACACACATTTGGAAACCAAAGAATAATGAACAAATAAAGATTGGATAGAGTAGTTTCCATTCTGAGAGTTGGTTAATCTCTGACAGCCTGTGAAACGTAACTCCATCAATTTTAGCAAGAATAATAAGAAAAAAGGAAAAAACTCAAATACCAAAGTTAACTGCTTTACTAACAGGAGACCCATATTGAACATTTACTGTTCTGTACTATTATCCTATCATGGAACACTTTTCTGGCAAAAATATTTATCTTCTCCTTACCATCACGCGACCAACAATCCACCTAGGTCTCTACACGTACCAATTTTAACATGTATTTTAGTCATCTTTGACAAAACTCAGTCATTTACGCTTTTTATAATTGTTATGGTTTCTCATATTTACAACTTTACTAACTTAGTGTAATTTTTTATAGATTTTCTTCTTTTCTCATTTAAAATAGAACTCAACTTTTCGCTCTTTGACAACGCATATCATATTTATCCTTTATTACTATTATTTCATTTAAATATATCTTATAGTATAATTTTATTGAACAATAATCAAACGGAAAATTATTCTTGGAACACTATTTAGTTAATTGACTAGTCAAGAGAGAGCCCAACAAAATAATGGACACCATGTACCAAAAGCAACAAAATCAGGTAAAGAAAAGCAAATGCACACGTCAGCACCCACCTTAAAAAACATTTCAATACACAATTAATTATTCTTAATCAATTTCTACCCTGCAAAACTTACTATCACGTACAACCCCTCGAAATTCGAGATATTAGAGTTAAACCCCATATGTTTGTATCGATTATCATAATTACCCGACTCTATTCCCATTAAGTTTACAAACTTTTAACTTTCATCCCCTACTGCGTTATTAGGACTATTCCTTGCCGCACTTATGATTTAAAAGTTGTAAGCGTATATTATGCGTTGCACCGTAGATACTAGATAATAAGAGCACCTTACATAATAATCACTCGATACAATATCCGAACCGATTTGTAGTCAAACATTTCCACAGGGAGTATAAAGCTAATTCCCACCACCAGTAAAAATAATTCAAAACTTAACCCGCGAGAGTTAAAAAAATTCACCTGGCTCCGGAGCCGCCGCTCAACAACGGAGCCGAACTTATGACACGACCGGACTGCCTGCACGAAATCGAAAAACCACCGCGCCTCACCCGTTAACTCCTCTTCCTCCACCTTCACACCACCACCCGACCGATTCTCATTCCCACGCACCACCATATCATCGCCCTCCTCCCTCGACCTACTCGCCGAGCTCTGCACGTCAGAGTTCTCCTTCACCAACTCATTCGACTCCCCCGAATCCGACTTATTATTCCGGTTCGTCTCCTTCTCGATACTATTCGAGCTGCCATTACACGAATCCGCCCGAACCGGCTTTTTCAAATCCTCATCCGGTTGCTCCGCCACCGGCTCCGCCTCTTTCGGTGCCTTCTCCGACCCGAGATCCGTCGAATCGACCTTCTCCGAATCCTCCTCCACCTTCCGTTCTTCCTCACCACTCTTCTCCGCCTCCTCCTGATCCGGCTTCTGCCTCTCCTCCGCCATACTCTTCATCTTCGTCTCCAACGACCTGTCCAATCAATCAAATACAAAAATCAACCTCACCTTCCTTTTTCCCCTAATCAATTTTTCCAGATCTCAAAATTTTCAAACCAAATCATACTCGATGTTGAGATCGTATCGCTCCACCTCACGCCGGAGCTCCTCCACTCTCACCTTCCTCAGCTCCTCCAGCAGAGCCACCGCCGATCCGTCATCTCCGCCGTCTACGCCGCCGTACCGGCGGCGTAGATCGAGGTACTTGACTCGGCAGCTCTGAGCAGACATGGAGGCCGAAGTCCGCTTCTGGAGCTCGACAGCGATTGAGTCCCACGCGCCGGAGCCGTGGCGGTTGACGGCGAAGGCGAGGAGGAGATCCTCCCAGGTCCCCCACTGCTGCTGCTGCTGGTCATCTTCGTTGTTCATACGTTCATGTGAGAAGATCTGTGAATTTGTATGTGTATGTGTGATATGTGTATAGATTTGATTATTTGATTGATTTGATGAAGAAGATGAGTGATGCAGGTGAGTTTATCAGAGGTCTAGGGTTGTGTGTGTTTTAATTGTTCTACTCTACTCGTCTTGTTCGTTTAATTTTTCTTTTTGAGTTTGTTTTCATAGCATAGCATTTATTTATTTATTTTTGTGATCGATTTCGTTGATTTCTTTGCAGGGATTTTTATAAACTAGGGTGTGTTTTTATGGGCTGAATGGATGTGTTAATAATATTGTGACGTTTGTTTGTGGCTTTATACTAGTGTTGGCTTTGTCAAATTTGTGTGTCAGGGCTAATTAGGCTAGGTTAGACCGTTCGCTTTGGTGAACCGAAAAATCAGTCATTGAAATTTGGTTGCTCCGTAATTGCGTTTCGCGACCGGTTTTATCCTCTGTGGTGATGGTCGCGATCGCGGAGCAGGCAATTTTTTATTTTTTTATTTATAATTATATTAATGTGAATATTAAAAATTTAAAGTGAAAAGGGATGTTTTTATTTAAAATACGAGTATAACAGTGAAACAATACAAAATACAAATATATAAAATTAAGGGTGAAATTTAAGATATGAGAAAATATATTTTCATTGGTCTCGTTTTGTAGATCTCGAAAAAATATAAATGACGGTATAATTTTTATATTTTTTAAATAATAAAATAATAAATTAAATTTAAAAAATAAATAAAAAGAAGGTGGACCCCATAATGGTCCAACAAAAAAGAGGTAATTCAATCGGTTGCAGAGTTACCTCATTAGTACGACCGCACCATAGTGCGGAGAGAAATTGATCGGGAGGAAGAATTGGTTGCGACCAATTCTACGACCGCACCATAGTGTGCGGTCTTAGGACTTTAGAAGTTGTGAATTGGGATGATATGCTCATAAAGGAACTGTTCTACCCTTTGATTCGAGCTAATTCGTTGGTTTATATTGAGGATGTTTTTAGATTATTTGAAAGTTGGGTTTGATTTGTTTTGATCAGTTGGATAGCATTTTGTAAGAGTTTATGATAAAAAGAAATCGGATTTGATTTTTTATGATCTTCTTTTTTATCTAAAATGATTGGTTAATTTAACTTATTGTGTTTTTTGTTAGTTGAACTCGAGAGTCGGATATGATTTTGACATGATCAGTTGGATTTGGATATCATTATAGGGTACTTACTGCTAGTTACTACACACAAGAAATAGACACGGTTACAAAAGGGCATATTGATAGGGAAGTGATCATAGCGTTCAATGTGTTTGCTCTCTCATAGAGTTATGGATTATAGAGCTTGAAATGGAATGGAATATCATGTGAAATGGTTACAACTTGATAATGAAACTATGGTTATGTCAGGTGAATACAGTGAAGGATCCGTATTGATTGGTTACGAGACGACACGTTCCCTCGAGCCATAATGATTGTAACTATACATGGCATTTCATTTTGCAAGCCTCAAACCGATATGCAACGTTTTGCTTTAGAAATTCGAATTTGATTTGTTGCCAGTTGAATAATGACGACAAGGTGATTATTCGAAGTACTTAGGCTGTCACCATTATCTCCAATGGAGACGCCGTGCTGGCGCGTCGTGCGCGATGTCTCGCGCACGACGTATCGCGGCGTCTCCATTGGTCTCGTAATGCGACGTGGTGTGGGAAGCCGCGTCGCAACACGTGGCGCGTGCAGGGTAGTAGCCGATCGTGTGCGGGGCGATTTTCTTTTTCTTTTTTTTCGAAATGTATTCGTTTTAAAACGGTAATATCTCCAAAATATGGAATAAAAAAATAAATAAAAATCACCAACGGCTATGTTGTTTCGAGATCTTTAAAATGAGACCAATCTTGATATTTTTCGGATCATCCCATCTCCAACTCGTCTTTCTCTCTTAAGTAAACTTAAAAAACTCCCCTCCCTTCAAAACACCCTTTCCACTTTCATTCTCCGGCGAGATGGAAGCGGAAAATATTCAGTGGTTGAAAATCAACAAACCCGACAAATACCATGAGTACATGCAAGCTCACTTCGAAAACACTTCTTCCCAACCCCAACCGAGTCACGTTCTACCTTTGTTTCAAAGCTCCTATCAAGATCCCTACAGTCAAAATTATCAATCTTCATCCTCCCAAACACCAATGTTTTCACAAACACCAGAAGATGAGGTTGTTCTTGAAACGCAGCCGGAAAAACAACCGAGAAGTACTGTAAATTGTTCTGTCTCGTTGCGGAGAAGTATGAGGATAGAAATGAAAACCGGGATGGATACATTCCGTTCATATCATTCGCTTCGTGGAAGATGGGGGCGGCTAAGAGATGACATAAATCATTGGTCGATTTGTGTGGAGTGTGCTATAGTCATGGTAGGCAATTGGAATGGCTACAATGAGTCTGATGTGAGAGACATTGCCCAAGAAATATACAGAGAGAAATCAAAGCACCACACCTCATTTACAGCGTTCAAACAGTGGGATGTCATGAAATCATACCCAGAGTGGAAACTCAAGATGAACTTGGAGGAAACCATGAAGAAGTGGGTACCACCAGGGGATGCTGAGTTTGAGGGTGACGATGTTGATGTAGGTGATCAACCAATGGAATCAGCGGGTGGTATTAGTGGAAATCAGCGAAACCGGGGTAATGAAAGTGCGGCAAGTATCAAACGGCCCATTGGTCGTAACAAGGCCAAGAAGTTGGCTAAGAATGCCAGTTCCGGTAATTCATCAATGGATATAATGGGCGAGGGAATTACTAACTTTAATGAGAATTATCTCCAATTCCTTGAAGTGAAAAAACAAATGTTGGATCTTGCTCGCGAGAAAGAGGAGCGTAAGTCAAAGGCCAAGATGATGGACAGGTATTTGGTACTTGTGGGAGACTACGACAACTTGCCCAAAGATGTCAAAGCACACTTACAAGCACTAGGCAAACATCTGTTTGGATCGGACTAATGGCTAAGGATCGGAATGTGGCTTGTTTATTTTTACTTTTCCTTCTGTAGTGTGGTGAGTTTGTTTTTTTACCTTCCGAAGTGTGGCTTGTTTGTATTTTACTTTCCGAAGTGTGGCTAGTTTCTATTTTACTTTTCGAAGTGTGGCTTGTTTGTTATAAAAACAGTGTGCATTTTT
>JAYMSP010006351.1:0-11820 GCA_036897095.1 Plantago elongata | reverse complement strand
GCACAGTTCAATCTCTAACAGTATTTTACCAGTATCTGTTCTAACCGTGTGGTACCATCCAACCGTATTATTATACTTTAGTTTCCTAGTCGACGGCAAGTCAACGTTTACAAAAGCCAACAGTATAATTTCCTAGTCGACGACAAGTCGACGTTTACCCACAGTTCAACAGTAGACAGTCTAATTCAATTCAATAACAGTCCGCAGCCGGCGGTAATTATCCTACTGTCGACGACCAGTCGACACTACAACATATAACAGACTAATAGTATAATTTAATTCTCATTAACTGATAATAATACTAATAACCGGTTACTAATCAGTAATTAACGATAATAACCGTTAATTAATACAAACTATAATAATTAATGCTAATTAACTCTAATTAATACTAACGATAATAATTAACGTTAATTAACGAGGATTAGCGATAATAAACAAAATAACACGATACTGACCGAATGCGCGTCGAGAGTCGGACAACGTAACAATAGCCGAGGCGGTGTCGAGGCGGGACGACTGCGAATAATATTTTATTAATTTCCCGTTCGCTATTCGAAATTAATCAACGTTCGAGCGAGAAAACTTATCGGAATAATTGGTCGAGTTAACGAATCTATTCCGGGTAAAATAGCCGAGCAGGGGTGTGTTGGTGGCGGATGGCCGGAGCCGGTGGTGGCTGGGCACATCGGAGGAGGCGGAAATGGAGAGGCAGAGGTGGAGAAGGAGAAAAAAAGAGTAGAAATGGGCAGAGGAGTGGCGTGAGGTGAAGAACCGGGGGGAAGCCGGTATATATAGTGTAGTGGCGGCTGAGTGAAGACGGTGGAAGGGCGGTGGCGGCCGGAGTTGTGGCCGGAAATTGGCCACGTCTCCCATTCCTGTCCGTTCGTTCCTCGTCGTGTCTCCACCGTTCATTTTCTGTCTTCTCACGCGTAGTGGCGGCCGTAGTCACCGGGGGTCGGCGCCGTCATCGAGTTGGCAGCCGGTGATTGGAGGAAATGGGTTGGCTTGGCATGCGGTTGGCACGCGGCCTTGTGCCTTGAGCATCGAAAATTGAGCAGGCGGCAGCTCGGGTGCGGCATTGGCGCGGTTGCGGACGGGAGACGGGCGGAGCTTCAAGCAACGGGCGAAAATGGCACGATGGAAAGCTATAACAGACGTCCAATTCAACTTGGGGAAGATGATGATAGCGAAATGACCAAAGCGCCCTTGTTGGCAAAGGAGGAGAAATAATGAAGTAGGGGTAATCCGGTCTTTTTTGCTATTATATATAACTGGATCGTTCTGGCTTCCAAACGACTCGCAAATAAAATCCGAAAAAATGACAAATCGATTCCCAGACACTTTTCAAGTCGTACTCGAGCCATAGAAAAAATAAAATAAATAATTTTTATTTTATTAATAAATAACTAAAATTCACTTTAACGTCGAATCCGCTCGGCGTTAAAATTCTAAATTCGTACTACCCTACTTAAGTAATATTTTCACTCGTGCAAAATAATAAAATTAATATCTTATTAAATTTTCAAATAGACGAGGAAATTTGTCGGACCTTATAGGGTCAAATTCGGAGGTTTCCGATCTAGCCCGGAAAAGCTCGGTAAGTTATAAAATAAATTTACCCTAATAGAATTCATAAATTACTTTCTGTCTACTACGTCCTGCGTTCTTTTCTTTTCACTGTCGCCAACTCGCCACAAAGCTCAATCGCAGGTTCTGCTGTTTCGATCTATGCACCACTCATCCCCCATCGATTCAGCAGTTGCTGCCACCAACGCCTCCACTCCAGCCTAAGGTATGTTATTTCTCTTTTACCCAATTGCATTTTCTACTCTTTCTTTTTGATTTTTTTGTTCTTTCTGAATACTTAATTTACTCTTGTGGATTGTTGAAATTCAAACCAAATAATTCTTACCTATATCATATTTACTATAATTGATGTCTTACTTCGACAATTCGGTCACTTGGCTGAGACTTAAAAAGAATGAATTTTGTCTGCTACTATTTAATATATAGTTTATCTTTACTCATAAAAATAATATTAGGAAAGCTTATCAAGTGGGTATAGCTTCTAGGTTTTATAGATTTCTAAAGTGTGTCTTATCTAAATACTCTAGTTATTGCTGAATCAAATCTATATAAAAAGAGAGATGATTAATTAATGTGAAGAGTGAAGAGTGAGTAGAAAAAAACAAATTATATTTTAGAATGTATATGTTGTGACAGTAAGTCTAACTAGTAAGTGTAATTGTCTAAATAACATACAAAGCATACAACTAATGTTTCACCCATGACAGATTAATATTGTGTTGTACGTGTCTTGTTGTTTGATTTGGTTGCAACCACGGATTCTCAATCTTCATGCAATGTAAACTTTAAGTTATCCAACAAGAAATGAAAAAAATGAATGTTTATGGTCTTCACACTTTACATAATCAATCTTAATTATATTTGTAATTTTATTTTAGTTGGTGAGAAAAAGTACGAGCGCTTCTATTCGGAACCCACTGGGGCAGGCGACACCTCCATTGGCCATGACATGCTTTCACACGTAGTACCAATATCTGATGAAGAATTGGAAGAAATCCAGCTTTCACTTCCACAAAATAAGAAACTGACAGCGGTCGCAACTATGTTAAGAGGAAAACCATCGGTAGAAGGAAGGAGTACTGGAATAGCTTCATGGAGGACATTATTGATGACCCCAATGTGAATGTAAGTTCTGTGATTCTACATATTCATGCCAGGAAATACATCAGGTTCAAAAAGTGTTAAGAAGCATTATGAAAAATGTTTGCTTAATCCAATAAATAAAGGTAAAGGTAAACAAGCTGAGTTGATGTTTAAACATGGGTTTTTGGCTAGTGATGAAGAGGGCGGTGAGGGGAAATTAAAGTATGGGGTTGTGAACTTAACTGAGGTTAGACAAGCAATAGTTGAAATGATTATTCTTGAAGAATGTTCCTTTAGATTTGTTGAGTCCCCTGGCTTTGTGAGAGTTATGGAAGTAGCTTTCCCTAAATACACTTGTCAATCACGTTTCACCATTGCAAGTAATGTACTTAAGCTTTATAAGAATGAAAAGATGATGTTGAAGGGTGTATTTAGAGATTCATGTCAAAGGGTGAGCATTACCACCGATACATGGACATCTAATCAAAAGTTAAATTATATGTGTATGTATCACAGCCCATTTTATTGATAGTGAATGGAAGTTGCAGAAAAGGATCATTAACTTTTGTCCAATAACTAGTCATAATGGTCAGTTTATTGGTAAAGGCATTGAAGAATGTCTTGATTCTTGGGTGTTGATGGTAAGCTTTTTACTGTGACCGTAGATAATGTTGCCCCTAATAAAACTTCATGCGCTTATTTGAGAAAAATGATTCATCGAACATGAGGTATTGGTCAGGGAAAGTATGTTCACATGAGACGCATTGCTCATATCATTAATCTTATTGTTTGGGATGGCATTCGAGATGACCAAACATCCATCAATAGGATTAGAACTCCTGTGAAATATATTAGGAATTCTCCTGCTAGATTTCAGAGATTGAAAGATCTTGGGCAAAGACTTGACATAGATACCAAAGCTTTGTTGCCTCAAGATTGTCCTACTCGTTGGAATTCCATCTATACCATGTTGAATGCTGCTTGTAGATTGCGAAGAGCAATTGCTGGAATTGAATTGCCTGCTTCTGATAAGCCAGATGCGCAAGGTCTTACTAATGAAGATTGGGCAAAAATAGAACAGATAATTGTATTTTTGAGAGGGTTTTACATAAAAACAAAGCGTATTTCTGGTGCTTTGTGTCTGACAAGTAGTAAGGGTCTTATTGAAATTTCAAGCGCACCAACTATGTTGAATCAGTGGAAAGAAAATAGAAATGAAAAGTTGAAGTCTATGGCGGTTGTCATGAGAGAGAAGTATGACAAGTATTGGGGAGATTTTGAGAAATTGAACTTGTTGGTTTACATGGTTGTGATTCTTGATCCACATTCTAAGTTTGTGATTGTTGAATTAACTCTAGAAGACATGTTTGGGGTGGAAAAGGCTGAACATTTAACTAAAGATGTGAAGAAGTTTGCATATGAGTTATTTGAGGAGTATAGAACCATATACTCACCACCTTCAGTTGCTCCTCAAGGTGGCCATGGTTCTGATGTTCCACCCAATTCTACTCAAGCTAGTGAAGGGAATGCGTTTAACTATGCTAGAAATGTCCATGAAAGAGCTAAGAGGAACAATAGTGATTGTTAATGAGTTTGAAAGGTACTTGAGTGAACAATTAGGTGCAAAAGAGGAAGATCTGGATGCATTAGATTGGTGGCGACTTAATGGTCATCGTTATCCAATTGTTACCCGGATGGCTCGTGACATTCTTGCTATTCATTTATCTACCGTGGCATCAGAATCTGCTTTTAGTGCTGGGGTTGCACAGTTGATCAATTCAGAAGCTTTTTGAATCAATTGGTAAAGTTTATTTACTTGTTATTTATATGTTTAATTTGTTTTTTATTTTGAACTTTCATTCATGTTGTATTTTTCTCTACTATACCGTGCAAGCTCTAATTTGTATTCAAGATTAGATTCGAGCAAGGAATCGTAAAGCAATTAGTGACATGGAAGATAACTTGAAAGATTTGGAAGAGTTGGAAGAAATTGAACGAGGTAATGGTTTGGCATTATCTAAGTTGGGAATTTGATTATCTACTCGTGGGATTGTTTGTTATGCAAGTATATTTAAGCTTAGATTGTTCCTTTATACTCATGTTTAATTGATTTTAATTTCTATTATTGCAGAAATGAAAAGTGTTCCACTTGAGGAGAAAGACAATGTAATTTACATTGTGGAACCTTGAAGTCTTCAAGAAATGATTTGAATTTTTATCAATTTTTTGAGATATGATTATTGTCCGTTATTTTGGATATTACTATTGACATATCAAAGATATATATTTTTATAGATACGTTGTAGTTTAAAATGTTATTTATTATTAGTTTTTAATTTTTTTTGGAGTTTGGAAGTGACATGTGATTTGGAAGTAGACATTAACTTGAAAGGGTTTCTTTATTCTACTACATTACTATTGTTTTTTGTCAGGTTGAAACATCTAGTGGTATTAATCCTATTGGAGTTTAAATATGTCTCTCCTATGCGCCTGTGTGACTGGCTTTTTGCTAATAAATATACTATTTAAGTGTTTAGTGTTGACTGTTTTTATTACTAATTAATCGGGCCAAAACAGGTCTAGCTTGGACAGACAGACCCGGCAAAATCGGGTCCGGTCCGAGCTGGACCCGTACCATTGCGGTCTGGGCTCTGGACCAATAAATGGTAACCATTAATTGGCCGGTCCAATCCAGACCGGTCCAGTCTGGGCCGGGTCCTCACTCCTACATGTTTCAATCCAAGACTATATTTGTGTTTGGTAATAATGTGCCATAAAAACTAGGTACAAAATGAAAAGCAGGCCCACCATATGCTAACACTATTCATATGCCTTAGCTCAATATTCTTCGTGGCAAGCCCAAATGGTGGCCGTCATGGATGTTCAAGTCATGATGGCAACTTCTTGCTGGAGCAATTAGCAGCCTGCCCAGGCGCTATGGATTCGGTAAGGTCCATAAAACATTGTGTGAATTTAGTGGGAAACAAACACGATGTTTATCATGGCAAACGCATAGCATTCATGGCAAATCGAAACCAAATAGCTCCTATGTGCCAAGCATAGAGTGTTCATATTTGCATTTGTCCAATTAGACTTCTCTACAAATCTATCTTATGCCATATGATCTTTTAGGTGTGCTTACCAACACCTAACTTGTCCGAGACCGTGGAAGCTTTTCAAATTGTTCTAGTTTAATAACAGTATCCAATAATTAATTAAAAATTATTATATTTCACAAAACTCTACGAATTCTATAAATTAATATTTAAATTCAACCAATGTAGATACAAGTACAAACCTCTACAACCTCCTTAAGGTAATATAGCCAGTGTCACATGCCCTTGAGCTCCCTCATCGATCATCACTCGTCACGGTTCCAGTGTGCCAGGCGCCAGCAGTCTGTTAGAACATGGACCAGATGGACAAAGTTGATGCACATATTGAAATATTCGCGTGCAAGAACTCTGGTGTATGCGGTAAGAGTTTTCGTTCATATTAAAAAAAAAAAAACTCCCCCCATTCCAACTTCATTTTTTCGTATTCCATTTTTGATCCGTCTCAATTTCATCTATATGTTCTTTAAATAGAAAATATATATGCTAATTTATGCACTATTTTTCGTACTTTATTTACTTTTCCTCTACTTTATCACAACTTATCCTACTTTATTCACTCTTTTTTCTACTTTATCACCTTTTCTCATACTTTATTCATTTTTTTCTTAAGATCAATGCCCGGGACCATGAAAATTTCAACTTGGGACGGAGGTAGTATTACTTTAGAAGGGTATTTTAAATTTTTACTTGTGAACTTTTGTTGACATCATAAAAATAAGTTGACTTTGACTTGTGATCGGTTGATCTAACTTTTAACGAAAATATATGAGACCTCCTATCTATAACACATGAGACTACAAAACAATCATACAATATGTTTACCAATATATAAATTGTAGCGTCCCGGCCGGATCGAGGTCCGGACGTCAAGGATTATGCCGAACTTCCAAATACATAGCTCTTAAAGTAACAATTATTACAGATAATGTAATTTATAATTCAACAATTATTACACACATCTACAAGTCAGCAGCGGAGTACGGTTTAGAGTCAGTCAGTCTGTCTACCCGACCTCACTTCGTGCTCTAAACCTGGGAAATCAAAGTTGGAACAAGAGGAGCGTAAGTCAAGGACTTAGTGAGGATAATCAAGCAAGTATTAAAATGCATGGATGCAACACGATATCAAACCAACACAACACGCTGATCAGACACTTTTAAAAATAGGGAAACCGGAAACACGCACCCACGATCATAACACGTGAAAGGTGCTAGATTTACAGTACTGAAACTGTAAGTGTCTTGGGCTGGATCGAACGGATCAGGTATCGGTCAAACAACAATAGCGGCATGATCGCGACGGAATTGCTTTTATGACGGTCACGACCCATCACAACTCATAAAATAGGACCGTTTGAATAACCCGAACACTCACTAGTAGCCCGAAAGATAGCGCTGCAGACCGCTTTATCACTTTTGTCGAACAAGTCGACCACGACGGTTTCCCAAGTTTTTCCAAAACAGTGTGTGGTTGCTTTAAAAATCATTTTTCGTTTTCATGTAATGCAATTCATTAGGATCAGCACGATACAATCAGGATGGGATAGCAAGGTGCACTGAAATAGAATCACGTCAGGTCAGAATATCACGTTACAATCAGAATACAGTTCAAAAGATTAAATGACAATAATATAGTTAGTATTCGTAATTAGTCTTCGCGTCGGGGTCAGTCGGGACGGTGTCGCGAAGTCGATGTCATTGTTAGCCATGCATGTCATTAAGCAGAAACATATACTGGAATTAAAGGCGATGAAAGGTAACAACTTTCCCAGGGCCGGATGTCGAAAGCCTGAAATCGCTCACCTTGGGATGAACTTGTATGCTACGCAATCTTGTAATCCTCATTCATCTCCACTTTAAGCATGTTACGAGTACAAGTCCTCCAGTAACGCTATAGCTCACAATTCAAACTCATCTTCCAGCTTCAGTTGCTCGGCTGCAGCTTCTTCCTCTTCATCATCGACCACAACGTATGGATTGTGTGCCTCGGGCTCAAACTTGTAAGCCGTGAAGACATAGAATGCCAGTGTAGCCAACTCCGCAGCCAAGATACTCGTCCACATATACTTATATAAAGTGATCGTCTCCAATGCATAGACAACCACCCTTGTCAAGTAAATGTAGCATATCACAACAATATAGTACTGCCTAAACAAAGTCAACTTCATCAAGTTCACCGCAGCCTTCCCATCTATCCGAGCTACCTCACACAAGTTCTTAATCGACCACACGATTGGGAAAAGCACAACACAACAACAAATGACATCAACAAGCAAGAAACTTGCTTCCATGTGACCCAATCCTGACCATACGACCCAGTCTCATCAATCACAACCTGAGCAATATTCGCAACAACTTGCAACGGGATCACAATCATCAACACCTTCTTCTCATTATCTAGCAGATAGGGCTTCAAAAACGACCACCCCGTCCCAATCAACACGATCAAAGTAAACAACATAATCCCCTTCAAGAAGCTAAAATGTAAAACAACACATCCCAACCGTGAGAAGATCCGGTACGCTTAATATATGACTTATCCTCCGCCTCACACAACAAGTTCAAAGTCTTCAACACCGCAACCGCAAGAATAAAGAAATGAAGTCCATGCACAGTCAGCCTCTTCTTATACAAAACACTAACCCAAACAGCACACAAACCACAGTAAATCATCGCGAAAAGGAAATAAAGCCTAGGCAGAATAGTTTTACCAGTAGACAGATAGTCACGGCGATTCGATTTCCCATCCTCCAAGTTATACATCGACGATCGGATGTTCATCGACACTTCTAGGTCCGGAACGCAATTCGAGAACACGATAGTGTACTGATCGGCATCATTCTCCGTGTAGAGACGATTCCCCTCAGATGCTGTAGACAGCTGATCGAAGGTGAACACCTTCTTCATGGCCTCCGAATCGAGTGCGCAATTGATCTCGAATTGCTCGATCTGCTGAAGCACGTGAAGCCAGGCGTCACGAGTGCAGAGGAAGAAATCGATTTTTGGGTGTGTCGGGAAATGAGGGCGGGCGGCCTATTTATAGACGAAGGATGACCGCCTCCCCGTCCGTAGTAATGTCGTCCGGTTGACAGGTGTCCGCCACGCGTCGTCTCCATCGACCACGTGTCATTGAGGAGGGACAATTTTGCCATTTCCCGCGGCGGCTGGGTCGGCGGTGGCGGCTGCTTAGCGGAGAAGAATTGCGGCGTGGTCGGTGTCTTCTCCAAGAAGGCGGCGAGAAGCATTTAATCGGAGAAGAAGAGGGAAAAATGGCGGACGGAAAGAATGAATTGAACGGGAAGGGGAAAGAAAGAAGTAATATCAAGGGTACAATTGGTATTTTACCAATATATAAACCTGGTTTCTTCTGGACTCCAAACGACTCGTAAATAAATTCTGAAAAATACCAACTTGATATCCGGGACGATATTGGATGTGAACTGAACCAGAATTAAAAATAAATTTTTTTTTTATTATTTTATTTTTATTATTATTTTATTCATATAATATCAAATAACATTTGATCGCTACTCGTAATTAACTGGCGGATACAACCGGCCATTAATTTTCGAGTTTGACCCGCTGTTAATAGTCAAAGTACTTGCACGTGTCGAGTCCGGTGTCAGTTATCAGTTTGAAATAACAATATTAATACCAAGTTAATTACTAATACAACGTAATAAAATTCAGGGTTCTTACACTCTCCCCCACTTTAGGGAATTTGGTCCTCCAAATTTAACCTATCTTCGGTAAACAAGTATATTTCTCTCGGATTTCGGTCTCTTTGTTTTTCCATGTTGCTTCCTCAAGTGCATGGTTTTGCCAAAAAAAATCTTGACTAGGGGAATTGGCTTGTTCCTGAGTTCCTTCACTCGAGTGTCAGTGGGTCGAAGAATATGCTTAGGATCGGGGTAATATTTCTTTACGTGAAAACATTATGGACTCCGGTAAGGTTTGATGGGAGTGCTAACTCATAGGTAATGGGTCCAATTCTTCGAATGATTTCAAATAGTCCGATGTATCGGGCGCAAGTTTGCCTCCTTTTCCGATTCGTTTAATTCCCTTTCTTGGAGAAATTTTCAAGAACACTTGTCTCCTACTTCCAACTCCAGATGTTTCCGTTGCCGATCAGCGTAGGACTTGTCTATCCTGAGCTTCTTTAATCTGCTGTCGGATCATCTTTACCTTCCCAATTGAAACTTGGATTATCTCAGGATGTAGGGCATTCTCTTCTTGAGTCGAGGTACTTCTCTAATCATCCATATCCCAATCCAAAGGTGATCGGCATTTTCGACCATAAAGTGCTTCATACGATGTCATTCGAACCGGAGCTTGATAGCTATTATTATAAGTAAACTCGATCAATGGTAAGTGCCTGATCCAGGTTCCAGGAAAATCTAAGCTGCATGATCGAAGTAGATCTTCAAGGAATCAAATTGTTCTTTCCGATTGTCCATCAATTTGTGGCTGAGCAGCAGCAAACCAATCGACTATATTAACCGAGAAACAGGGTACGAGTTCGATTTACTACGGTACACCGATCGACCAAAAAGATAGCAGACAGTCGGTCCAGGTTACCAAATGCACAGGCAATCCACAATTCACGAGTAGAACCCGAAGTCGAGGCAAGAACTTCGAAGAATAACAAAGTAGCAGGCATAGATGATCGAACACATC
Source organism: Plantago elongata (assembly GCA_036897095.1). Classification (NCBI taxonomy): domain Eukaryota; kingdom Viridiplantae; phylum Streptophyta; class Magnoliopsida; order Lamiales; family Plantaginaceae; genus Plantago; species Plantago elongata. The sequence continues at coordinate 1,355 of JAYMSP010006351.1, read as the reverse complement.
CCAGTCGACAAGAGTCAGACCAAATCACAAGGTGCCGCAACGGGCTGATCAAACATATTACCAGGATTAGATCAAATAAACAAAACATGATCCGTACGAAGGACCTGATGGTCACTTATTCAAAGGTTTCAACAAGTGTCAAACTGGCGATCACAGGGCTAAACAAAATTGCCGAATGGCAGAATACGAGAAAAATTACTGGTGCCGAGTGGCAGATGACACTAACCAATAATAGTGCCGAAAGGCGAACAATAACTCAAGAGTGACGAATGACGGGTACCAAGGCAAACCAGAGTGCCAAGTGGCGGACAATACATCAAACAAAATGCCGGTTGGCGGGTAACAAAGTCAAACACAAGTGCCGGATGGTGGTCAACAAAGTTAAACACAAGTGCCGGGTGGCGAGTGGTCAAAGTCAAATCACAAATGCTGGCTAGCGGTTAACAAAGTCAAACGTGAATGTCGGATGGCGGAATACAATAACAACCAATAATGCGGGATACAATAATAATCCATAATGCCTGATGGCAGAATACAATGACAATCGATAGTGCCAGATGGCGGATAACAAGTCAAAGTCAAACAACAGGTGCCGGTTGGCGATCAATAAATTCAGACAGTTTCTGAACAGAGGACAGGCACAGGTGCCGAAAGACAGACAATAAAACTGAAAGGTCAGAGTCAATTAGAGGATCAACGGGATATTGGTAATGTCAGCCGTTCTACAAATCTTAAAGTTAGGTCAAATGTTACGACCATGCGTAACTGAACAGAAAAGCCTGACAATAACAATAAGAAGGCATAGAAATTCCCCATGATCCGAACACGCTCAAGAAAACTGTGAAATAGCAACGCTATTTAGCGACGGATAAAATCCGTCTCTATATAGCGACGAATCGCTAAGTCTACCGACGGATATTATCCGTCGCTATTTCTAGCGATGGATAAGTTTATCCGTTGCTAGATTAATTAACCTGTAACGCCCCAGATCCTAGTCCGTACGTCAAGGACCATGTCAACCTCCAAAACTCAATATATAACATTAAAATATTTACAAACGCCAAAATACATACACTATCCGTAAAGTAGTTTCACCATATGCCGATAAGTTCAGATTTTAAAACTGAAAACCACAAAGCAACATAATATTTTTATAAGTTCAAAAACAGAAAATAACCCACGTCGCCGCGTGGTAGTTTTGATCCCGTTGTAGTTAGATAGCCTAATCAAATTCCCTCGTCGTGCTCCTGTCCTGGGAACACATTATAAAACGAGAGTGGGTTAGTCAACAGACTAAGTGAGGATAATCAGGCATGCATGAAATGAATGAATGCACATGAATAAAATAGCAAACC
>JAYMSP010006350.1:0-11820 GCA_036897095.1 Plantago elongata | reverse complement strand
CCTGTTACTGTTATCCTGATCCTGTTACTGAACTGTTCACTGTTACTGTACTGCATCTGCATATTATCCTTACTCTTGATCCTCACGCATTGCATTGCACGAAAACTGTTTTCTCGAAAAATATAACTGCACACTGAAAACTGTTTTGGGAAACCTTTCACGTCATGTTTAGCTGGGTGATGTCACTTGCAGCGCTACTGTTACTAGTCATTCGGCAGTCGCTAAGTGCCATGCGGAGCGAAGCGCTGCATCGTGTACTCGCGGTGCGGGCACCTCTCGAATCCGTAGGGGCCACCTCTAGGGGACTAGCCTATAATGACACCTCATGTTACTGTTGTCGGGTGGGGAATCCTATGCCGCAGTACTTGCACCCACTGCCGTTGGGTAGATCCCCATACCTCGACACCTCCTGTTACTGTCGTCGGGTGGGATCCTATGCCGCGGTACTTGCACCCACTGTCGTTGGGTAGATCTCCATACCACGACACCTTCTGTTATTATCGCCGGGCGGAATGCCTGCTGCGATCCTGTCCTGTTCCCGTTTGCAGTTTCCCCACTGTTCAATACTGCCTGATCAGCAAGTGTGTTGGTTTACTGTACTGTTGCATAATTTCATATGCATATCCATTCATGCCTGACTGTCCTCACTGAGTCCTAGTGACTGACGCTCTCCCTGTTTCCAATATTTTTCTTTCCCATATTTTGAGCACGAAGACAGGCTTGGGTAGAGTCGCCAGACGGACTGACTGGTTTCCGCTGCTGGATTAAGTTTAAACGTGTGTTTCTGTTTGTTTTCTGTTTCGACTTATCCTGAACATATGGTTTGTAATGGAAAATGTTGTAGTATTTTAATAAATATGTATTTGAAATATTCGGCACAATCCTTGATGTCTGGATGAGATCCGAGGCGTTACATATACGAATTTAGATTTTCATTTACTCTAATCTAAAGCGAATGAAGATACATTATTATATCTTGAACATTGTGATTGATGTTATGTTATCATGTAAGTGAGTCTAGAAAATATTTCATTATAATTGAGAACCTTATCAAATATTATTATTATATCCGAATTGAATTATGACAGACAATTTAGAGCAGAAATCTAATTTGAATTAATGTAGAAAAATTGTAACGCTCCGAAAAATTGAAATAATTTTTAAAACAATAGAGGCGTTAAAATCGATAACAGAAAGACATTCTCAAGACCTTAAGAAAATACAATACACCTGTTGACTTGCGAAACAGACTATTTTCAAAAGCAGCGGAATATAAACTAGTTATGACAAGTATTATTTTTACATGCAGCGGACTAAAAGATATAAAAATCCCATTTAACCCAAAATCCTCAAGTTGTTGAACTTCTACCCGACTCGGTCCTCCACTAAACTTCAGAATCTACAAGGAAGAAAATAAAGGAGTGTGAGATAAAAATCTTAGTGGTGTATGTGTGTGACAGTGACAATTAATATATCAATAAGAAATTCATAATTGAGTCGAATATACAATCATATCATATAACAAATCAATCAAAACAGTACAATCAATCATTTATTGGTGCAGTCAACCTTATGACCCCATTGCAGGCCCTTATTGCTCCAGACAGAGAATGACTCTGACAACAGACAGACGTTACCCTGCAATGGTACAGGGGTGAAACACTACTACTCCCAAGACCTCGGTGGCTTCTGCCTCGTGCCTTGAGATAGTAAGCAGAGTAACCTAATGAATAACTCAACATACACAACTGCCCAAGCTATCCACTCGAAAACCTCCATCACAATTGTGCACAGTTCGTTCCTTCGTTCAGTCATTCAGTCAAATCAATCAATCAATAATATATAGATATATAATTTTTCAAATCAATCTTTCGTGCATATGAAAGTAGCTTCAATGCAATATTTAAAAGAGTATGGGTTTCAAATAGCTTTGATGCAATGTACCTTTATCCAGGAACTCCATACTCTGAGATTGACAAGGAACGATTTTAAGTTATACTCACCTTCAAATCGTTCCTTGTCAATCTCAGAGTATGGAGTTCCTGGATAAAGGTACCGACTAGTAAGATATAAATTTAACACTACAAGAACTACATATCTAAATCCCACAAGCGAGCATAAAATTAATTAGAGTAGAGATATTAGGTACTGCAACATATCACAAAACTAATCAAAGAGGCTAGTGACATGAACACGATCAACACCAAAGCACGCTTATTTAGTAATGGCATAGTTACAAGGAGTTACACACATAACAACACCAAACCAAACGCACAAAAGACCACTAAAACATATACAAATAGCAACACCAAACCACACACCAAACATGCACGCACAACTACACAAAAACATACAACAATAATGCAAGATTAATACTACTAGAATTCTATTACACAAGCTACGATCATAGTACTAGTACATAGTTCATGATTACATGCAGACAAAAGTTAAGGAGGACTTGAATATAATTAGATGAAAGGGAAAATTACATCTAGGACCCCTTTTAGATTTCGTAATTACAGATAAGTACCAGTTACTGAAACAATGACGTCTGAATTATGTTAGTTCAAACTTAATTACATCGATGTCCACGAATTTGACTTTTAGCGATTTAAAACCTGAAAATCTCTTTTGTATCCTTGTTAAATTATCAGATTTTGAAACTCATTAAACAGCCTTAGGTTGTGGATGACACATGAATGCACGTGAGGACCTACATGTAATTAGAACTGGATTTGTTATACTTCGTTGTAATTGAATTATGACCGGTTTTTTTTAAAAACTAGCCGTTAGGTTAGTTATGTGGAGGCTATTTAATCACCAAAGCTTGCCATTTTGACACCTTATTTCAAATGTTTACACTAAAAAATTATCTAGTTCAACAATGGCTTCTAGATCGAATGTTTCAAGTGTTATTCGTCTAGTTTGTAAGAAGTCAAATTGTAGTAAGTGAACTATTCTATCTGTGAAGACGGCTCAACCACATGAAGGAAGCTTTTTTTCGGGTTGTCCAAGGCACGAATGGTTTGAATGGTGTGAAGTGGAAGATAATGTACAAACACATTATAGGGAAGCAATTATGCACACCAAATTGCTTTCTGAAGTTGCTCCTTTTGCGCCACCACTACATCAACATTCAACGTGCAAGACGGGTGTAAAGTACCTACTACAACAGTCTAGAGAAAACAAGAGAATACTAATGTAGACAAATACATTAGGATTAGGCAACTTATTTGCCTCAACCTTTTTTTACTTGCCATGTACTTGGTTGTGCAGATAGTTAAAGCATTTATGTAGGCTAAACATTATAAGCAAGTGAGAAATGACATTGTATTGAACTTAGTCTTCAAGTGCAAGTAGTTATCAATACAAATTGTAGACAAAATAAATCTGGCATAGTATCATCTATCCGAAATAACTCAAAGTACTAGAATTTCAAACAAAATAAGAGCACTACAAGTGCTTATAATTTGAGATAGCAACTACAATCCAAACCACCTCCCCAGACCTCTTCCCCTTGTTGCCCTTCCACTTGTACCCTGCCTCTTCCAGTACTTGAAGTTCCAGCCTAATCATTCCCTCTCCCAGCCCCATTTCCCCTTCCAGTTGAACCTCTTGCAGTTCCATCAACCCTTCCACTACCTCTCCTAGTTCTAGCCTGATCACTCCTTCCTCTACCTCTCCCACTTGCATTTCCTCTGCCACTCCTTCCTCTGCCCCTTCCAATCCCTACACTCTCTGCATGTGCCCTCTACATGCACACTCAATTTTAAAAGCTCAACAAACTAACATAACCAACCAAAATATACTTATACAATCATATATATTGTCCCAACTAAAACAGTTAGCAAATAAAATAAGAGATAGCCATCACTTTCATCATCTTCCTCATCTTGTTGATTAGTTCCATCATTAACTTCATTTTGGTGATTTTTTTGTGATTGTAAAGGTTCCTCATATGCATCCTTTTGCTGCAAAACATCATAATCAAGGGTTAAGATTCACACATACATAATTTTTAAGAAATGCTTTATTTAGATAGAGAACTCACCAATCCTGGACACTTTGACAGTTGTGTCCTCTAACACCACATAGACTGCATTTTGGTGGTCTTCTGCTCTTGTGCAATGGTGCAGTTTGTCTCTTAGGCTTTGCACCACCTTCACTTGGACGTCTTATCCTAGCTACAGGAGGCCTCCCAGGTGGTCTAAGAACTACAGGAGGAGAGCATTAATCTTCAGTGAGATCATTTGGCCAAAATCTATAGTTGGGAACATATTGAATCATCATATCATATGCCCTAATGTATGCTGCCTTGGTGTGGTTATCACTTAAGTAGTTCTCTCCATCTTCTCTGTTATGATTTATAGCCACCCAAGCATGCCTATAGAGCCCACTCATGTCCCATCTTCTACAATCACATGATCTTGTCTGAAGATTAACCACAAATGTGTATGAGTAGTCTCCACCTCATACACATTGCCAAATTCTGTAATTAGCCTAAGTCTCCTAGATTGGTCATGTGTTTCATTTAGCTTTTTCAAGACCTTTGGCATTACAACTAGGGTACAAGATGCTCCCTTCTTCCTCCTAACCACAACTCTTTGCATAACTTACGTTCTTATTCCCTATAAAACATACAAGTTAGAGTATAATTATATAAAAAAAAAGCTAGTTAAGTAATCAAACCATATGAGCATATACAAGATAGAGTATATTGACTTACCTCCATAACATTCAAGACAGAATATCCTCTAATAGGCTCCACCCAAGAGTTGAAGTTCTCACTATAGTTATTAGTGCAATGGTCTATCTTTGGGGTTGGGTCAAAAGCATGTCTTGCCCAAAATCCTAAAGGAATGTCCATTAGATAGGTCCATGCTGGAAGACTTGCATTTTTTATCTTGACCATAGCTTTGTTAAAGCCATATGTGGTGTAGGCTGTTGCAGCTTGCCAATAATACTTCCTTAGGTCAACACTCTGCCATTTGAGCTTGAAGTTGTCATAAACGTGCTTTGCACATTTTGTATTGACAACAGAATGGACTGACTATTTAATAACTGGCACAAGACCCTGCATTTGTTATATACATATAGTTAGCTTCAATCTAAGAAACACACTTCATACAAATATAAAGAATGAAATACATAAGACATTATACCTTTTGTCTGTCTGCCATGAAATGCCAGTGTTTGTCAGCATCCCATGGACCAACAAATTGCACAATGCATTACAGAAAGAAGCCCCAAGACTCTTTACACTCTGACTCAAAAATAGTTCATGCAATTGGAAATATCCCACAGTCTACATCAGTTGAAACTGCACTCAACAAGTGACCACCATATCTTCCCCTCATATGACACCCATCAAAGAAGAGGAATGGGCTGCACTCATTCAGGAAACCTCTCTTTAGCCCCTCCAAACCACACAAAATCCTCTGAATGTGTGGTGGTCTTTCAATTGCAGGCTTCACAACAATCTCAACTATAGAACCAGGATTTGTCCTCAACACCATCTCTCTGTGTTTAGGTGACAACCTAAATGCCTCTACAGGGTTGCCTCCTAAGATCTCTATGGCTTTCAACATTTCTCTATACACCTTCATGTAACCCACTTGCACACCCAGTTTTTTGTTGACCTAGGGTTCCAATTTCTTTGCTTTCATACCAGGTTTTTCCCTCAATGACTCAAGTAACTTGGTTGCTAGCCAGTTGGTATTTGCCATTTTTGAATTAACCTTTCTAACACACTTGTGTTCTCTATGAAAAGTCCTTATCATGAAGGAGCACTCATCATCCAAGACAGCTGAAATGCAGAACATGAAGAAGATATGTTAGTCCAATAGTATTGAATTTAAAATGCAGAAAATAAAAGATAGTGCATTGGGTAGTTACATACATGCATGAAGCCTCCATTGACAACCTTTCCCTCTACATTGGAAAGTGTATCTTGTACTGTCATTTTTCTTCCTCTCCATATGAAAACCAACCCTCAGAGCATACTCTTTTACCCTCCTCCTAAGTTCTTTCACACTTCCAAGCACATTTCCTTCTTTAAACTCCCTATCCCACTACTCATTGTTATACTCAAACTCAGGATCAGCCTCATCATCCATTTCTGCATTTTTCACTTTCATTCTGAGCATTCGCATATTCAGTTTCATGTTCAGTTTTAGAAGTAGCATTGTGTTGTGGCTCCCCATTCTCATTTTCCCCATTCTCCTCATTCTCAGGCTCATTGCCTGAATCAGATTGCCTGCACCTTTCAAATCCTATAACTTCATCTTCACTCTCATACAAATATGCAGTGTTAGGTGCCTCATAATCCTAACCAAATGCATCCCTTGCATCTTTTTCACCATCACTCTCCCCTGCATCATGTTTCATTGGCACCTGCTCATCCTCATATGCATAAGTATCATCATCAGATTGAACATGCATAGCCTCTTCAGATGCATTATAACTTGGACCATCACTATCACTTTAATGACTTCTGCTACTATCACTCTCATGCCCTTTCATTTTTTCAGCAGCTAGAATCTTCTCCTTCATCTTCTCCCTCATTTCCCTTATATCCTCCTCATCATCAACCAATCCTCAACCACAACTTCACCAGTTCCCATATTACTACCTTCATTATTTGTCTTACTACATTCCCCACTTCTCATGCTACCTTCTCCAGTTTCAGCAGGAGCATTATCCTTTGGTATGTGCTCCATGAAAATCTTGTCTAATATATCTTCAAACTCCTGATCATCCACCACAAATCCTGGTGACACATACTTTTGAGGAGTTGGTTCGGTAGGTTGAGGTATATAAGGAGTAGCAGCTGGTGATTTGGTGGCTATTGGTTCGGCTTATGGAGTTTTTGGAGATTCAGGGGATGGTACTTGTTGTGTGGCTTGACTTTGTTATGTTTCTTGAGTGGGAGGAGGTGGAGGTATATCTCCATCAAACAAATCATCTTCAGTCAGATCAACAAAAGCTGGGGGGTTATTGGTCCAGATAACGGCAAAGGAAAAGACTAGGGGGGTGGGGGGTGAATATTCTTTTCAAACTTCTGTCGATAAACAGTCTTTTTCAGAAACCTGGGGGTTTCTGATACTTAGATTCAGAGAGCGAAAGATTTTAAGCGATATATAAACGTAAATGTGCTTTGCAATAATAATGTGTGAGCGTGTTATGCTAGAATGTAAGTACAATAAAGTAAATAACACAACAAATTATAGTGGTATCTAGAGGTGGCGTAATCCTCCAACTAATCCACTTCGGCCTTTCTGAGACCTGAATGCACTAGAACAAACAATTAAGTTCTCCTTACAATAAGTCCTATTCTAAGATCCCTACAAACAAATGGTTCCCAACCAGATGTTCCCGCTGAGTTTTTCCCTAGATCCTCGAGCCAAGTACTTCCTGTACTCAGGATAACCTTGGAGCTTTTTCTTGATTTCCCAAACCAAGTACTTCATGTACTCCACGCCTAGATGGTGTTGGTTATATGATGATTGTCAGGTAAGATTTTCTTATAACTTTTAAGCTATGTTTTCAGAGAGCTTGAAGAGATTACACTACTAAATATACTTGTTCAGTATATGGTAGGTTTCTCCTTTCTGACCCAAGTATTGGTATCCGTTCTGGAGAATGATCTTCAGAAAAGGTATCTGAAAGTTCAACTCTTTCACGAATAATAAACTCTTGTAATAGGTTCATGACACTTAGAACTACTAGTGATTCTTCGAGCTTGATAGTCGCAACAGTAAGCTTGGAGAATGGTAGTATGAATGCTTGGGAGAATACTTACTTGATATGAAAGTATAAGTGTAGTTCGTGTGTGTGTATTTCTCAGCTTCTAAGTGGTCATATTTATAGATGAATTTGAGAGTCTTTTGAATAGTATCCGTTAGACCTTCTTAGAATTCAATCCGTTGATATCTCGAAATAAGTACTCAAAAGTCCCTTTCTCATTTTTCAGAGAGGGCTAAGCTTGATCGACTTTTTAGTCGGTGTAATTAATACACTGTACTATTTCTTGTCCTGTAGTCTCAACGGACACATGAGCCTTTCTGAAAGCTAGCATGCTCCTTAACTCAATGATGTCATATATTCAGAGACATGTAATGTGCGATATTTGCACTATACAATATGCTTTCTGAACATAGTCTATTTGAGGAGACTAACCCTTGTGTCTTCATCAAACTTGTGCAAGCTTCAGTCTTCAAATCTTCGATTTAAATGCTTTTAGGATCCTTCTTCATGGCCTTCTCAAAATATAAAATTACACTCAGAGACCTAATAATCCTATTACAAGTTTAACTAAACTAACATACCAAGTGATTTCCTCTTTTACAATGTTCAAAAGAGTACTAATCACCATTCTGTACTAAAGATAAGTCATATGGTGATTGATTAAAAATACTAACAGATATTCATAAAAAATTTCCCCCTTTTTGATCAGTCAACCATGACTATCTTAGAGTCCTATTACAAATATGGAAGTGAAAACAATCCACCACTTAATCATTTCAAATGATATTCAACCAGATAAATTAAGTGCAGAAAGTAAATTTCAAGCAAATCACAATAAGTGAACTTTGCTGACAAGTTATCTTCTTATAAATGATTTCTGAGAGTATGATCTTCAGAAAGAACTATTACAGAGCATAAGATAACTTTTATAAGATGTATTACAATGAAATATATTCAGCAAAATTACAAAAATTACTAAGTGAATTAGGACAACAGGAGAATCCAAGCTCCAAGTAAACATCCTAACAAACTAGTCTTCAAAATCAACTTAGGTTCAGAAACCTTAAGTTCTTCAGCATCTCCTCTGGATCAATGGGTGTCAACCCTCCTGCAATCTTCAGCATATTCATAAAGTAACCGTCTGACAGAGAGCTCTGTCTTTCTGGCTAGTTCACATATTTCCTTATAAGCTTTGTGAGGATAGTATTTGTGTCTTTCAACAAAGTCTATATTAGACTTAATAAAGTTATTGACCCATAGGTATTTACCCCATACCCATGCAGGGTTTACCTTCAGCAGTTACAACTGATGATACTTGTAAATTTCGTCACTGAACATAATGTCATTTATGTATTGTTCTTTTTTCATATAAAATGATTAATAAGGTTCAACTCCTAGTCGGTTATGTTTGCTGAGAGTACCATTAATATATTTCATTCGAAGTGGGTATAAATTTCAAACAACATGACATTTTGATCTCGGATCAAACGACATTATTTGGACTTTCGAAAAGACAGTATCCGGATCCAAATTATTTCACCTTGGAACTCTAAGTTATATTCTATAACAAATATGACAAATGGGAGAAGCTAAAGATTTTTTTTATGGTCCAGATCCGGCATCCGAGTGACAAAATTTACTCGATCTCGACTCTTCGGGTCTCCTCAGCATGGAGGTTCCTTAAATTACTTCGGGTCTAATCCCTTCGGGTCTCCTCAGTATGGAGGATCCTCAAATTACTTCGGGTCTAATCACTTCGGATCTCATCACTTCAAAGGTGATTTATCCTAGGATCCTTAGATCGCTTCGGGTCAGACCCCCTTGGATCCTTATCATAGGATCCCCATATCGCTTCGAGACAGATCTCCTCGAACCCTTATCCTAGGTCCTCAGATCGCTTCGGGTCAGGTCCCCTCGGATCCTTATCCAAGGATCCCCATAGCGCTACGGGTCAGATCGCCTCGCATCCTTATCCTAGGGGGTCAGATCCCCACGGATCCTTAACCTCGGATCCCCAGATCGCTTCGGGTCAGATCCCCTAGGATCCCCAAATCGCTTCAGGTCAGATCCCCTCGGATCCTTATCCTAGGGCCGTAGATCACTTCGGGCCAGATCCCCTCGGATCCTTATCCTAGGATCCCCAGATCTCTTCAAGTCAAATCCCTTCGGATCCTTATCCTAGGATCCCCAGATCATTGCAGGCCAGATTCCCTCGGATCCCCAGATCGCTTCGGGTCAGATCCCCTCGGATCCTTATCCGAGGATCCGATGATCGCTTCGGGTCAGATCCCCTCAGATCCTTATCGTAGGATCCCCATATCGCTTTGGGTCAGATCTCCACGGATCTTTGTCCTCGGATCCTCAGATAGCTTCGGGTCAGATCCCCACGGATCTTTATCCTTGGATCCCCAGATTGCTTTGGGCCAGATGCCCTCGGATCCTTATCCTAGGATCCCCAGATCGCTTCGGATCAGATCCCCTCGGATCCTTTTCATAGGATCCTCAGATCGCTTCGGGTCAGATACCCTCGGATCCCTAGATCGCTTCGGGTCAGATCCCCACGGATCTTTATCCTCGGATCACCAGATCGCTTTGGGCCAGATCCCCTCGAATCTTTATCCTCAGATCCCTAAATCACTTCGGGTCAGATCCCCTCGGGTCTTTATCCTAGTATCCCCAGATCGCTTCAGGTTTGGATCCGTCATCCATAGATATAAACCCAAATATCTCACATAATTCCTACTACGGTTGAGCATATTAAAATCTCAATGGGCCCGGATTCGTCATCTGGAAACACAAACCCAAATAAACCATCAAAAGCTATCTCAATAGAATTGGTGACCGGAAGTTCATAAAGTACCTCAGGTGTGGAACAGTGAAATGGCCCGGTAGGTCTTTATGTAACGAGTCTGAGTGAGTGATGGATGCCAAAGAGAAACAAAACGGTCTATTTCCTTTGAAATACTGTTACAATCTTTGTCATCGCGACATTGCACCCGCTTCGGAAATTAACTGTCATATCACTGTCCCGGATGACAAATAAAGACCAAAGGGTGTGGAGCTATGAAATTGCCAAAGGTTCCTTATAAAGTACACACCGAAAAAATCAGTCTAGATGTCTACGTCAGACTATCCAAAGACAATTTTTCACACAAGCGAAAAGTGTTTACCCGAAAGCCTCATTTGTCCAACCTAACTCTAAATACACATACCCTTTTTTCATAGTTACAGTCCGAGATCTCCCATCTCGGACTGTAAGAAAAAAGGGGTGGGAGGAGAGATATTAGGTGTTGGACTCCAAAGGGCAAGGATTTTGACATTTTTTTTCCTATAAGGAACGGATTGAAAGAAAATGTCCTCCTACTTTAAACTATAGTTCCACAATATCTTCTACTAAGATACTTGGAAACTAGGGGGACATATGTTGATACAGAAATATGTAGAATCCGTCATTGATGCCTTTGGAACGAATACTAAAGCATGGCTATTGTCCAAGGCTCCAAGGTTCGAAGTACCAAAGAAATGCCCAAGAACCTGACGCCAGACATGGAAAAGGTCCAGACATAGCTCTCACTCCGGAAGACCTTTAGAGGTCCGAAGTCGAGGAGAGGTCCGACCATGACATTAATCCGGTCCAAAGTATCCTACCTTATATAAAGGAACCAAGTGAATATATGGTAACCAAGGAGACGAGATGGAGGTCCGAAGGAACTGGGGTCTAGGCACAAAGCTTCGGACTAACTCCCTCGAACTAAACTCTCTCAAGATGCCTAATTTTCCCTACAAGGCCCACAAGAAAAATGGGCTAAGTCTTCATTATGGGTCATGGGCCTAACTAAGCCTTGTTGGCATGTTTTGTGCCTTACACTTGGCGCAATCTAGTACATCCCTTCCTATGTGGAAGAAGCCTATATATATGGCTTTCATTCTCTCATTCAAGGTAAGCCATTTTGGATTCAATACATCATAACCAATTTACATCCTTATACAAAGTTGACCTTCAATCACTCTCGAGTAAAGTATCTTATCCGGCTTGATCCTAGGTAAGCTGGATATTACGGTTCTAACCCCCCC
>JAYMSP010006349.1:0-11821 GCA_036897095.1 Plantago elongata | reverse complement strand
ACTCTGTGAATGAATTTACTTAATGCAATTTTTGAAGAACTTTAGGTTGTTAGACACTCATATAATGCTAATGGGTTTTATAGGAGGAATTGAGTAGTAAAGAAACAAATTGGCAGTGTTAAATTGTATCACTTCACTTGGTTAGGTAAACATTTGTTACAAAACTTGGATGATACGTTTTGCTTACTAATTACTTGCAGCCAGTACTATATTGTTTGTTATAAGTGTACATGGATAAACACTTTCCGATAAAATTTACAACGAAGTGCAATTAACTTACTCAGTTAGTAATACGTTCACCTTTAATCAATAGATTAGGAATTTCAGTCACCTTAACTGTTTTAAAAAAAAAAAATTAATAATATCACATTTTTATTGGTATATGTATAAATTTAATATATGTCATATCAAGCTAAGTCTCTTTTTACTATAAGATTTTCAGCTCTATGATTCTTTTTGATGAAAAACTTATTACACAAATATACTACATTACAAATAAAATAGCTGAAAAATTAATTAGTTTAAGGAACTAACCAAGTTAGTTTAATAAAAAAATTACATGATTAGCCATCGGCTAATAATTAACTTTTTAATTACTAACTAGCTGGGAGTTCAAATGTAGGATGGGCATCCTGTTGTGGTTACTAGTAGTACTAATAATTCCCCTCCTAATTGGTGATGTAATGCTTTTAGTTTACACCGTGAGGGTTGATTTCCAGAGTTGTTCCTGTTTAGTTGTAATCTGTACCTGAATTTTATGGTAATCTATTTGCTTAAAAAAAAAACATCATGGAGACAACAAATTATAATTTACATATATACTGATTTGTGAAGACAACGAAGCGCATTTCAATTGATAAAACGCTTTATCTATAATTAATAGATCAAGATTCGATTCATCCTCTAATCATTTAAAAGAAAATACTGATTTGTGAAAAAGAGACAAGGACAAGAGGTTTTCAAAGAAGAAATAAAAATAAGTGGCGATAAGATTATCCAGTCATGCTTCTTTGGCTTACGAAATAAACTGGCTAGTCCAAATTAAGTAAAAAAAGGCATTTTCCAGCTAGAATATGCTCATTCCCCTTATCTTATAGTTTAAATGTCTCGTAAAGCAGAACACAAATTCTAACATAGTAACTAATTAACTGATCATGACGAACGTATATATTATTATTCAATTTCTAACAATATACATCTGTCGCTCAGGAGACCTGCACTTATTGATACGAATTTATTAAAAGTAAAATAGAGAAAATAAAGGTGGTGGGTCCGAATACATATTTTAATGTAACTAATTGAACTTTTTTTAATTATAATATTGAGTTATGGGTACAAAAATGTTAAATTTCAGACAGTTCAAAATAAAATACGGAACATTCAAACTGAAACGGAGGGAGAGTATATACTAAAAGGAATTAATCAACATAAAACATCATGATGAAAACACTCCTACATTACAAGTTTCATTGATAAAAAATTTCTATCGAGTCCCAAGTCTCAACTTGTAGGCTCAGGCTGAGTTCGCCCCTTATTACAACGTCCCAACCCGAACCCCGGGATAAAAGCTACTCCAGATGAATTAAGAATACATTATGCTCCATAACAGCATGATCTGATTCCGAGTCAAACGAATATGTCTTGGACATAGAGAAGCCCCGAGCCATCCAGAAAAAACCAGTACCACCAACAACGGGCAGCTCACGAGTCTCATTGAAGAACTCGTTTCGTCCCAAAATACAGAAACTGCTTCCGTTATACTTACCAATTGTGAATACATAGTTTAAGTTCATGGTAACTGCCGCGTCTCAAAGTCCGAAGAAGCAATAATCCCTTGTGCACGTCCTATAACCCTCGATTTCTTATCAGGCTTGGCAGTAATGAAATCATCCAAGACCAAAACCTGACCGAAAGTTGTGGGAGAAGTATGACTGATATTCGAACGTGTCACCTCCTAGAGGGTTGCGTTAGGACCGCCTAGTACATCATGGATGTAGATACGTAGCATCGTTGCTTTTGGTTTGGTGGTAATGTTTCGCAACCATGCTTTTTGTTCGTCGAGATTTAGGGAACAAGTGTAAGAACATAAGAGTAGTGAGAGGAATGAGCAAAGGATTGTTTTAGGACTAAGGTTAGGCATTATATGGAACTATATGTCGAGAGAGATTATTGAGTGATCTAATAATGTTAATTGTAAATTGAAATGTTTTGATGAGGGTTGGGATTTTATAGGAGGAATTAAAATGTTAATGTATTCAAAAGCCGGCATGTACATATGGAATATAATTGCATGGTTTCAAATGGGATATGATCGGTGGTTTTAGTTATTGGAACAAGTGATGGAACATTTCTTCACTCGTAACGTTCATGGAAAATTAGACTTGGTAAACGTTGGTTAGGGGCCACCATATACATTTGGATTATTTGCATACTACTCCTTCTGTCCAATAATATTTGCTAACTACGTAAAACTGAATAAGTTTTTGAATGAAGTGAACATAGTCTAGTTGTATACAAGTATTATATTTATAAGTCAAAAAGTTTTTAATGAAACAGGGAAAATAAAATGATAGTTATAAAGTTATTCAAAAAAGGGATGAAGTATCATTTTATAAAAGTAGTAGAATATATTGTTGTTATTTTATACGATACCATTTATATTTAATTTTGAATAAAAATATATTGATTTTCTTTTAAGGGCAAAATTTGTAGTCACATGTCATGTCATGTCATGGTTAATACTTTTGATGAGCTTATTAGGTTAGTAAACTGATTACATAATATTTCTATGTAAGTCCTCCCTATTGTTTTCTTTCATCGGAACCACTTTCGTATAATTGACTATAAATACTATTTGAAGGATAAAATATAGTACATAGAATTTATATTATAACATAAGACTATAATATTACATAATATAACTTCACTAAATATTATATCATTTTAGTGAAGAGTACGTTCACTAAAAAAAGTCAAATAGATTAATTTATAATGTAGTAGAAGAGTATGTTGAAGGCGATTAAGCTCGTCTTATTTCTCCAACTTTTATAAATGCCCTCGAGTATGAATCAGATTTTGGTTTATGTTTGAAATGGTTAAAGGTTACTCGAATTTTCGATCTATTAATTGGAAGGGAAATAGATTACCAACTGAATTGCACTTTATTATCGGATTTTAGTTGAGTTGCCTTGTTTGAAGTATTAGACTATTATATATTGATATTGCTGAAAACAATCATGAGTCAGATCTATAGTTAGATGATGATGCATCATACAAGGAAGACCTGATGGTACAGTTTGTGAAGTTAACACAACATCAAGTGCGGAGTTAGGATCGCATCGTTTTAATTGAAAACGTTTCGTTGTACAAGTATTCTTTCGAAAAGTTGAAATAATTGTGGACATCAAGATACTTTACATGTCAATTTGTTCTACCTGGATCAACAGTTGATTGTGGAACTAAACCACTGTTCACTACAATGTTGTTGTTGTTGAGGTTATGGTTGGAGAACATCACATCCTCTTCGTTGGTATGGCAGGCCAAGGGCGTGCCAAAACTCAAGTTGCGAAATTTGTGATTTACGTCTATTCATCTTGAACATGTCTACTTTGTTGCTGTTTAACATCACGCATGATTTGCACACTGTTATGCGAGTTTACTCCGTGTATGGCATAGCGGGTTTCTAATATAATTTAATTAAAAAAATACAAAAATTTGCGAGAGTTTATGAAATATGATAGTGTTGCATTATTGTATATTAATATAATGGTGTTGTATGCAAATTGTGAATTTCTAATGAGATGTTATCTTTAAAAAAAATATATTATAAACATAGATATTTGATCACTTCCCAAAAAACACGAAACCTGAGACATGACTTGAATTTCGCACCTTATCTTTAAAGAATAATATCTCATCTTCATGCATTTATGGATCCATTTGATCACTAACATCTCCACATGCCTCATCAACACAATTTATCAAACATATGAAAGAAACCTACAGTAACAAAAGAAAATTTGAATCAGATTCACATATGAAATGCCTTGACAATTCATTTCACAGCAACAAAAGTAGAAGATTCACTTCAAAACAGAAACTAATTGGTCTAAACTATTTTGTAACCAACGTTACATAAATTAATTGGTCTAAACTACACCGGAGTGGACGGGTTTTGAACTTTAGGAATAAGTGCTGTAATAGTTTCGTAATAGATTCTATCTAGTTGACCAGAATTAAAAAATTGCTTGACAAAATTACAAACAGACGGACAAACTATATCCCAATTTTTTTGATAAACAAGCGTTTAACCCATCCGGACCCGGTGCTTTATTCATACCAATTGAGAAAACAACTTCTTTAATTTCAGTATCCTCTAAATCCCTCATAAGAAAACTGTTATCATCATTAGAGAGTTGGGGGACTTGGATATTTAAAAACGGTTCCAAACCATGAGAATTGGATTGATCTTGTTTTTCAAAAAAATCCTTAAATTTTTACACATACTTCCCGGCTCGTCAATCCAATTCCCGACTTCCAATTTAATTCCATAAATAACATTACAACGACGTTGTTGGGAAGCATAAGCATGAAAGAACCGAGTATTAGCATCACTTTCACAAACCTTTTTCCTACGAGCACGTTGTGCCCAAAACATTTTTCTTTGTAGAAGAAGATTATTAATCTCATTGCGCATATTAACTAACTTAGGACCTAAACGAATAGGGTCAGTATGAACATTATTGTCTAGCCAAATAAGTTCCTTGGTCTTAACTTTAATATCTTTATTCAAATGATACAGATCCTGCATCTTCCATTGCACACCATCATTCTGAAACTTGCTAATAAGATAGGCTAAAGAACAAACAACAGAATTATTTTCCCAACTGGAGTTTAACTTAGTTTTAAACATAGGATTAAGACACCACATTTTCTCAAACCGTAAAACTCTAGGTGGTTTCATATAGTGCGGATGTGTGTCAATCAAAATTGGCTTATGGTCCGATGTAGAAGTATTAAGGACACGAACAGTAGTGCAAGGAAACATTTTCATCCATAAATCATTAGCACAAGCTCCGTCCAAACGTTCGCATATAAAATTACCGGCATAGCAATTATTATTCCAAGTATATAACGGACCACATAACCCTAAGTCTTGCAAACCACACGTTGTTAAAGACGATCGAAAAGCATGCATTTTTGACCAATATGCCCTATTACCTCCTAATTTTTCCGATGGATTTAACACAACATTGAAATCACCGAAAACTAACCATGCATCAGTCATGATAATACTCAGATTACAAAGTTGAGCCCATACCTGTGGTTGATTTCCCAAGATTGGGTGTTGATACACATTAGTCATTTCCAGACGATTTCCATTTGGCTCAATAACACGAACATGCACAATTATGTGCCAATCCTATGCAGCGTCACATCTCTTTCCCCAACATTCCTCATCACCCATAAACCATCCCGACGAGGAGCTTCCACAGGTGGAGAATAAACAGCAGAATTTGAATACGGGAACCGACCCACAATTTCCTTAGACTTATGGCTGCTCAGCCTTGTATCCATAATAATCGTTACTGCTGGCATGTAATCGCGTATCAGGTGATCAAGTGCATTATGAAATTCCTCCATACCATCCCCTCTAGCATTCCAAGTCAGGACCTCCATTGTGTCCGGGTGAATTATGGGTACCACCGACCCAGTTCTCTTGCCGTTGGGAGCCCTACGAGCCCGCTTTCGACTAGTGAAACCCTCACTTCTGGAAATGATCTGTTTGCAGACGGCATCACGTAAACCAAGTGCTTTATCTCCATCACCCTGCGAAAGATCTGATATTCGAACGTATACCTCACTGTCATGGTTCCAGAGTTGCGCGGCGCCTGAAAGATCAAAGGGGCCTGATGGAATGGAGGGATTTGAAAAGTGTTTCCGTCCACCCTTAGTAACCTGCAATTGGCCAATATCTTGTCCGGGTCGGCAACTAATTCCGGAGGTAGTCCCATTAGCAGCGGAGCCTGCTGATGGTGCATCATCACCGGAACCGCCAATGGCGGGTGTGCCATTGGGACCGGATAATTGAACAACGGAGCCACTGGTATCCCCTGAGCCATTGAATTCCCACTGCTTTGCCCTAGATCTTCGTTTCCAGCTGTTCTTCCTACCCCCGGCTTGTGACCTGTCAAAATTTTCCTCGGAACATAGTTTGTAATGATCAGGATCCGAGTAGAATATTCTAATAATATTTCGATTATAGTTCTTGACGAATTAGTAAACTGTTAGTTCGTCAACGAATTTTGTGAATTTAAATTAAGATAATCTTAAAATTGAGTCGATTTAGGATTCAAATTAACTTAAATCTTTGAAGTCATCGGACGAATGATTAATAGATAAATAAATATATAACGATGTTAAAAAGCGTAGCATGTAGGAACAATTTAAAATTTTATGAAGGAACTTCCGACGCGCGAATAATCAAACGAAGAAGAGAATAAAGAAGAAACTGAGATAAAAGGGGTTGATGGAAAAGAAAAATCTGGAGACACAGACCGATTTACTTTCTTCCTACTTCGGCCGCTTCTTCTACAATCCTTCGCTTCTTCTTCTTTTTCTTCTCCAGCTCCTCCTCTTCGCCTCCTCTCTTATCCGATTCCACCACCACGATCGACCTCACCACTACCTCTCATTCGTCACCAATCCGCCGTCACCACCGCACTATATCCACCATCCACCGCTCGGTCTTCGCCACAACCGCCCGCTTCGCTAAGTCTCCACCAACCACCGCTCGATCTCCACCACCATCGCCCGATCCACTCAGTCTCCACCAACCACTGCTAGATCTCTGCCACCATCGCCCGATCCGTTTAATCTCCACCATCCACTGCTCGGTTTCCGCCACCACCACTGCCGCCTCTCTTCAATTCGCTTTTTCAAATTGCTCGGTAAGCCTCTTCTTTCCTTTTCGATCTGGGATGGGTGTTTGAAGGTCGCGTGTTTTCGATTTCAAGCTGGAAACCTTCTACTTCGCCTTCAAATCAGGCTCTGCTCTTTTTTGTAGTTATAGTAGTTTGTGGAGTCGAGTTACTCGCTCTATTTTGTTCTGTCTGCCTCTGCTAATTTTGAATTGTTGTCTACTGTGTTCGAATGGGTATTGGTGGGTGGTTGTGGTTTTGCTTGTGGTGGTCTGCGTTGTTTGTGTTATGTGGGGTCAGCATTGTATGCGTGATTGTGGTGTTGTTTTGTGTCTGTTCAACTGTGTGTCTTCTTGTGTGCTATGTCGAGCAGTATATTGGCGTGCAACGCCAATGTTTATCTAATTGTGGTATTACTTAGTCTCGCTGTTGAGTAGCGGACCTGGTTCTTGTAGTTGGGTGTTCGATTAAACGTCTGGATGAGTAGTCTTGGTTTGGCTGGGCATGTTTTGTACAAGTTGAGTATAGAGTGTGGCAATTCGATTTGTTCCGTACTCTGCTCTTACCTTTTGTAAAGCTGATCAGGTTGTCTTGATATGTGTCTGTTGGGTTAAGTTTATGCGCGTTAGGTTCACGTTGAATTCGAGGAATCTGTGTGTGCTGCCTACGTCATCGAGGTTTCTTACTCCGTACTCCTGCCCATGTCGTTGATTGTGACGTGAACAGATCGACTCTATTCCACTATAGTCAAATTCGATCTAGTCTGTGCTTGTGAGTAATGTGTCTGGTCTGCGTAAGGTCTAGGATTCGAGTCCCGGGGTAACAGTTTTATTCCAGCATAGGAAAGTTGTCTGACGGTCGGTTAGAGATGTTAACGACGTTTTTACGAATATAGGTAATTAACTAGCCGACGAATTAGGCGATTTTGAGAATAAGCGAGCATCTAAACCAAGTATGGGTCGAATCTTCATAATACCATGCTTTTACTGGTTTTTGTGAAAATAGCTGTTTTATAACGTCGATTTTATAACTGTTAATATTATAGCAAGCGACAGGACTTGATATAATATTATTTTATTCATTGAGGATCATGTTATGTGCGTATCCCAAAAAGATGATTTATGATGCGTGTGACGTGTGTGAAATATTTTATAAAAACATGGATAAATGGTAGCTCGCATATATGTTGTGCTTTGTCTTTGTGACGCCGTCTTTATGACGTGATACTGTCCACGTGAGATTGTCTGTGGGACGCCGTCTTGTATGACGTGATATTGTCCCTGTGACGCCGTCTTTATAACGGGATATTGTCTGTGGAATGTCGTCTTCTATGACGTGATGTTGTCCATGTGACGCTGTCTTTATGACGGGACATTGTATGTGGGACGTCATCTTTTATGACGTGATGTTGTCCCTGTGACGCCGTATTTTATGACGAGATATTGTCTTTGTGACGCATTGTCTGTGGGACGCCGTCTTCGTGACGTATTGTCCCTGTGATGCCGAGTACTCGTGAGTGATTCCTCTGATCAAGGAATATGTCGTAGACCTCTATGGGCCACCAGACGTATACTAGTGGCCGCAATATATGTTTGAGTGAGCTAACATGTTCTGAAAACTATTTGTAAAATCCATGTTGTGACTTTTTATATGCAAGTGTTGAATTGTGTGAAAATCTGTTGATTGCAATTACTTGATCGGGACATTGTGTATTATGAAATTCACCCCTGAACTTTGTACCTCAGACAGGAGTTAGCTGGACGTCTAAGAGGCACTACTTTGCTGACGAGGCATACGTTTAGAAGCTACTAGTCTCTTCGTATAGTAAGACTTTGTATTTTGGCCTGTATAATACTAACGTGTAGTTGAGGTTTGGATATGTTGTACTTTTGGATTGTAGATATGTTGATACCAGTAACCACTCGCCTGCATATTATTTTGAAAATGATTTTGCGCTAAAACTCTGATGTAAATTATGTTTTGAAAATTATGGTAACCGGTGGTTGGCTTTTTATATTGTTGGGATGTTTGTCGGTGAGACTGACAGGTGGATAAGGCTTCGTGTGGACGGGGGAATGTTCACACGGCCGGTCACGCCAACGGACGCAATGGTGAATATATTAATAAATGAATATTAAATTTAGCGGGATCCACGGTGTGGTCTCGGGGCGTGACAAAGGTGGTATCAGAGCACTAAGTTCATGGTGAGCCTAGCTATGGGAATATATCCCTGCTCTGGGTAGTATGTCTGGTATCAGCATTAGGTTTTGATCTGTTAAGTTTCCAAACCTCTATAGGACTAATTGCGAAATAATCTTGATTTGATAGTGTTGGAAATGAGTGATTTCGATGCTGACGTTTTCCCTGAGGAATTGCCTGGTGTACTCCCTGATCGAGAGATAGAATTTGAGATCCAGTTAGCACCGACACTGCCCCAATTTCAAAAGCTCCGTATCGTATGAATATATGTTTTAAGTTTCAGGAAGAAACTTTTGTAAGGGGGGAAGGATGTAATGATCGGGATCCGAGTAGAATATTTTAATAATATTTCAACTATAGTTCGTAACGGAATAGTAAACTTTTAATTCGCCTACGAGTATATTGTTTCTTAACGACGGATTAAATTAGGAGATGGATTGCCGGTTTGTATCGGCCAGATTATTTACGAGTCGCGTTCAATTATTGTGTAAAATTATATAGTAATTATAGAGAAAAAATAATAAAATAAAAAATAAAAAAATTCATAAATTTTTTTTATTCTACTTTAGTTCGCCTCAAATATCGTCCCGGGTATCGGATTCGTATTTATCGAAATTTAATTGCGAGCCATTTTGAGTCCAAAATAAAACAAGTTTATATTCTTGCGTAATACCAATTGTACCCCTGAGTCTTATCTTCTTCTTCTTCTTTCTTGTTTCCCGATTTACTCCCAGCCTCCCGTTCAATTCTTCCTCGCACTGTAAAACTACCCTTTTCACTACCAGCCGCCATCGATTCACTTTGGATGTCCGGAAAAGACTCGTACACGGGAAGAGTGGGGCGACGAAGCTTGTGACACATGCTGGCCCTGAATCGCGTCTTGGAAAGCTTCCAACGGAAGCTGTAGCCGCCATAGACGGTCGGTCGGAGAGAGGCGGCAAGCGTCTCCCTTACGCTTGGTCGGCCGGAATCGGCTATAAATAGAGTCAATGCCTTCACTTTTCTTCACACCACCACTTCCCCTGCAAACCAAGCAAAGTAACTTCGCCCTCTCGCCCCCTGCTCTCTCTCGCTTCACCCACTCGACCGCCGCACCACCGGTTCCTCTCGCGCCGAGCAACTCCCGGCCATCGGTTCACCTTGCTCGTCGTGTGTCGATCACTTTCGATTAATTTCTCCAGTTGGTGTCCCTTCTTTTGCGATTATACTCGAATTATGGGATGGGAAACTAAGTTAATTAATTGTTACCTGTTTGATTTCGTCTGGTGATGTTTAGTTTGGCGGTTATGGATCATGTCTATTTGTTTATTTTTTCTGGGTTTTTTACTGTTTATATTTATTAATTATGTTGTGTGATTTGTGTTTCTATGTTTGCTATATGACCTTTTTATGGAATTAAATTTGTCTTTTCTGGAAATTTTGGAATGTGACAGGCCTGCTTGTAAGGGGTGCTTACTATTACATTTCCAGGTGAAACAGAGCGGAGAAACTCCATGTTGTGTCAAGTAGCTTTGTGTTTAGTGATATTCGATTAATCAATTTGAATCTTTAAGGGATCACTAAGTATCAGTCTTGTTGCAAGATATGTGAGTCTGAAGCATATTCAAATGGCATTTTGTGGTTGATAATTGTGATCTCTTCGGATGTTAAGTCTAAGTTTTAATGGATCACTCTATAGTCTAGTTCATGCCAGTTTAATGCAGAAGGGGTCTAGCACATATGATCCTAGTCAAGATGAGTATGTTAAGCCATTTACTATGGGTGTCCTCTAGGGTGTTGTGTAAGAATGATCATCATAGCATGTGTTAAAATGCACCATTCCTCAACTGAATTATGTGTAGATGATGATGCGATTGGATGGGTTGGTCTAGACTGTGAACTAGGGCATTCGTAATTGCCCTGCTTTCTTCTTTGATTTATGATAGTTGATTGCATCTTGGTTGTTTACTGCTTTTCTGACCTGATTGTGAGTAGTGTTTCTGTTCTGCGTAAGGCCTAGGATTCAGGTCCTGGGGTAACATTTTGATTCCAGTATAGGGAAGTTGTCTAACGATCGGTTAGAGATGTTAACGACGTTTTACGAAATAGGTAATTAACTAGCCGACGAATTAAGCGATATCGAGAATAAGCAAGCATCTAAACCAGGTATGGGTCGAATCTTCATAATACCTTGCCTTTATTGCTTTTTGTGGAAATAACTGTTTTATAACTATTGTTTGATAACTGTTAATATTATATCAAGCGACGGGATTTGATATAATATTATTTTATTCACTAAGGATCAATTATGTGCGTATCCCGAAAAGATGATTTCCGATGCATGTGACGTGTGTGAAACATTTTATAAAAAGCACGGGTAAATGTTAGCTCTCATATATGTTGTGTTTTGTCTTTGTGAAGTCGTCTTTATGACGGGATATTGTCTACGTGATGTTGTCTTTGTAACGCCGTCTTTATGACGGAATGTTGCCTTTGTGACGCCGTCTTTATGACGGGATGTTGTCTTTGTGACGGCGAGTACTCGTGATTTCTCTGATCAAGGAATAAGCCGTAGACCTCTGTGGGCCACCTGACGTATACTAGTGGCCGCAACATATGTTTGAGTGAGCTAACATGTTCTGAAAGCTGTTTGTAAATCCATGTTGTGACTTTTTACATGCATGTGTTGAATTGTATGAAAATCTGTTGATTGCAATTACTTG
>JAYMSP010006348.1:0-11824 GCA_036897095.1 Plantago elongata | reverse complement strand
CTCTGCAATGCAAGAAGAGTTGGATCAATTTGACAGAAACAAGGTCTGGAAACTAGTACCATTTGTAGATGGAATATTTGTGATTGGAACTAAGTGGATTTTCAGAAACAAAATGAATGAGTCTGGTGAAATAACCATAAACAAAGCTAGGTTGGTTGCCAAGGGATTTACCCAGACTGAAGGTTTAGATTTTGATGAGTCATGTGCACCAGTTGCAAGATTGGATGCAATTAGACTATTTCTAGCCTTTGCAGCTCATAATGACTTTAAAGTTTATCATATGGATGTTAAAAGTGCATTTCTAAATGATGAACTTGCAGAGGAAGTCTATGTTGATCAACCACCAGGCTTTGAAGTTTCCTCAGAAAGTAGATTGGTCTATAAGTTACAGAAAGCTCTGTATGGACTGAAACAGGCTCCAAGAGCGTGGTATGACACATTGGCCAAATACCTTCTGGACAGTGGTTTTAAGAAATGTGAAGTTGATAAATCTTTATTTACCTTAAACCATGATGAGAAGCTACTTTTAGTTCTAGTATATGTTGATGATATTATATTTGGATCTAAAGACAAGCAACTTTGTGATGACTTTACTAATCTCATGAAAAGTAAATTTGAGATGAGCATGATGGGAGAACTGAACTATTTTCTAGGATTGCAAGTCAAGCAACTCAATGATGAAATATTCATTAGTCAAACAAATTATGCAAAAGATATGCTCAACAAGTTCAATCTCAAGCTTTTTGAAAAGATAGCTAAGATACCTATGAGCATAGGAACCAAAGTGGCTTATACTGAATCTAATAAGAGTGTTGAAGAACATAAGTATATGAAATTGATAGGTTCACTACTATACCTTACTGCAAGCAGACCTGATATTCTATATGTAGTTGGTGTGTGCTAGATTTCAAACAAATTCTATGCAGTCACATTACAACATTGCTATGAAAATATTAAGGTATGTCAAAGGCATTGTAGAAGTTGGACTATGGTATCCTAAAGAAAGTGGATTGAGTTTGGTTGGATACTCAGATGCTGATTTTGCTAGATCATTGCTTGATAGGAAAAGTACTTCAGGAACTTGCCAGTTTCTGGGAACTAGACTTATCTCAATCCACTTTTCCGGATGTGTCCCGTGTTACTCTAAACGAGTCAAGCTATTTCAGATCAACTTATGATAAGGTCTAAATTTAAGCTCTTATTTGAAAGATGTGTAAAGATCGAGTCCGAGCTCTTAATTTATCTGTAGACAATCGCTCTTGTAAAAACCTTACTCGGGTAATAGTATAAGTTAGTGTTGATTTTCGACTAGGGAACGTTTTCCGAAATCATTCCCTTCCCCTAGTGAAGTAGTCACTAGCTGAAAAGTGATGGAACAAAATTTCACCTCTTATTCAAGCCTGGAACTGGAATTGTCTCCGTTCTCAGAGCAGCAGTTACAGATTCTACATTTCTGTATTGTTATGAAAGCCTTCAACTCTGCACCAGCTAACAAAAAAAATCAGTTTTCAATCAATCAACCAACAAGTCAAAAAATGGTGAATGAACAGCAACTAGCGAACTCTTCTTCTCCGGCAAGGAAACCACCGATCACAGCCATTGTCCGGCGAGATCGCCGCCTTGCCAAGATTCGTTCTCCACCTTCTTCTCTGCAACTCAAACTCCTCTCCAAACGAACTCCCCTCCCTCCTCCACCTTCCGAAACCCCGCCTCTCCAACGCTCTTTCTCCGAGCCAATCAACTTCGCACCAACCCCACAACAGTCAACTCAAACAACTCCTACAAAAACTAACGCCTCTTTACCACCGCTTCCTCCGCCCTCTCTCCGTCACACCTCCTCCTCCCCTGTTTCTTCCACCTCCCCTGTTCCCTCCGTTTGTTGCATTGACGGAAGCCCTAGCTCCAAGAGGCTCAAGAGGATGAAGGAGAGTTTGGAACAGATGTCTCAATGGTGCCACCAGGTTATCTCCGAATCGGATGAAGAAGACGAGGAACCACCTGCTACTGCTACCGTTTCTGTTACTCAGCCCAATCAGGTAACTGGGATTTCTTCAAATTAATTCATTCTTGATTTGTGATGCATTTTGATGGATTAATTGATTGAATTTCGAATGAATTGGGATTTGTTTGATTCTTGATTGCATTTTAAATTAACTGATTGTGAATTACGGGTCGATTTACGGGTTTTTTTAATGGTTTGTAATAGGAGGAGGAGGAGGAAACTGGGGAGATGAGTGAAGAGTCTGTTTGGGTGGAGGAGAAGCCTGGAGGAGTCTTGGTCGTGCACTTCAAGTGTCCTTGCAGTAAATGTTATGAGATTCTGCTGTCTGAGAACAAGTGTTACTACAAGTTGAAGTGAATCGTGCTGTTTCGATTACTCGGATCGTAGATTGAAATCACCTGCTACTGATTCTCTCTGGATACATAGATTGATAGGTATACTCCTTGACTTGTTGTTACGTACAGATTAACTTGCTACCGGTACTAGAATGATGTTGTTACATTGTCTTCGGATTTCTGATTTACTTTTGTGAGATCTTTGATGCTGTGATTTGGGATCATAGTGGAAATGTAGCATTGCTTAATTCTGACTTGTGTGATTCAACTTTTTTGCTTCAGTTACAGATTTTGAGAATGTGCAATATCATCTTTTCTGCTATCTGCATTACACATTTAGCAGTAGAATTTGTGGTTAAAATGTTAATGGAAAAATGAAATGATACCTTTCAAATATTGATGTTTAATAGCAGCAACCAGGTAGCTTAATAGCTTAATTCTTTTTCAGGTGGGTCATTTGTGACCCAAAGACTTTTCAAGTTCAGAAATTTCTTTGGTGTTTCTTATGACCCGATTTTTTTGCAAAATGAGATATTGAAGGTTCCCAAGGGAAGACATCTCCTGCGGTAATGACCCTTGAATCATGTTGTTGGAAGCATTTTACACGATAGGTTATGATTGAGCTTTAAATACATTTGATCAAGTGGGCAATGAGGCTTAACACGTTGAAACAAACATTCCATATAAGAGTATATCTTATTGTTGAATCCAACTTCACTTTGAATGTTAAATTTTTTAAAATAAAAAAATGATAAAATGGTGATTAATGCATACTAATGTATCTTTTTAAAATTATTATTGAACATAAAATATAGTATTATAATTACAATTGTTGAACAAGACGAATTTAATAATCAATTCTAGATGCCACCAATCTCTATTAAGAAAATATAATCACCCATTTCGGAGAATCGAACCCGTGACCTCATAGTTACATGGTGTCTCAGCTTGCCACTCGGCTACAAACGCTTTGACATACGTATGTATGATTAATGTATGAACGAGGATTGCAATCCCATGTGCAAAACTTTCAAATTTAAGAGTAAAGTAATTTGAAAAGAATTTGTTATACCGTTGGAGTGGACTTCTCTCCACTCAAATCGAAAATTTTGTACATAAAAAATTCAATTTCAATTGAAAAAGGCCACTCAAATTCTATACCAATCAGTCCCGAAAAAACTTTGAATCTAAAAGAAAAGTTGGGAGCTCACCCAGTGAGCCTCAGTGCAAAATGAGGCCAAATTGGACATAATCTCTTTTTATGTCAATGGGGGATGAAAATTTAAATTTTCATTTTCTTTAAATGAATAATACTAACACTTATGATAGTGTTAGTGTTTATGAGAGTTCATGAGATTGAACAAATACACAATAATACATAATTATGGAGTTAAAACAAATTATCACACTGATATAAATATCTTTTTTTTTTCATTTGTTCCTTCTTTCTTCTCTCTCTCTACCCACTCCTCTTCCTTTCCCTCTCTTTTTCCGATCACCTTTCCGTCGATATCTCCGCCGTCCGGCCACCAATCTTAAATTCGAATGCACATTTGAGTAGCATATGACTCGATCTATCTTTTTACCGATTTTGTTTTTTCATTTGGCCGACTTTTGAAACGGTTGGCCGGAATCTGGTTGTCTTCTCCAGCGATATCTCCGCCGCCCAGGCATCAATTTTAAATCCGATTGCATATTTGAGTAGCTCATGGCCCGATCTACGTTTTTATCGGTTTCGTTTTTTCATTTGGTCGATTTTTAAAACGGTTGATCAGAATCGGAGTTTTTTCGGTTGTCTTCTCCGGCGGATCTACGACTACACGACACATATAAGTCATTACCTTGTCGTTTCCTCGATTTTCAGGTTTCTTATCTCGATTCTTCAGTTTTGTTCGTTTGGATTTAGCGATTTATAGTAATTTCCCGTAACAGTACATTTCGTGTGAAATTGTTGATATTTGAACTTTAATTGCGTATGTTTGGTCCATAATTGTTGATATTTGTGCAGTTTCAGTTTGTTTAATCTTTGATTTTCATGCGTTTGTGGGTAGATCTTCATTGTAATTCTTTAATTTGTTTAGGTTTCCATATAAATTCTATATGTGTAGTTGTAAATAGATGATCTTGTGGTTACATTACTTTATGATTATGTTCTATGTTGCATTGGTATTAAATTGCCTATGTTTATGCGCAAATTGTACATGTTTATGTATAAATGGATGATGTTTTGTTATAAGAACATTATGTTCCATATCTTTAATTACTAGTGATTATTGAGTAAGTTTGTATATAGTTATACTGAAAATGCTTATTTTTAACAGTAAGTTGGTTATGATTTATGTTTCATATGGTGAAATACTATTGTTTAAATTTTTTAATGTAAATTGTGAATATTTAGTCGTTAATTACTAATTTTTGTGGTTTCATGCATTTCTTGTATAAAATTTGATGTACGTATGAATTATACTCTAATTGTTGATGTTTAAGGGTGAATAGATGATGTTTTAATATAGACTTTATGTTTCATCTCTTGAAATTCTTATGTGTTCAGGTTTTTATGTAAATTGTGTATATTTAACCGTAAATTGTTGATATTTGTCGTTTTTCAGAGATTATGTATTTTATAAAACCGCTATGTATGTTTTCAGTGTTAGTTGTGCATGTTTATACTGTAATTGTTGATATTGAATGTTAAAATAGTTTATGTTGTTGGTGCCTTTTCTTTTTCTTTTTTGTGTTTACCACTAATTACATGTGTGTATATTGCAATTGTTGATGTTAAAACTGAATTGTTGATGTTTTTGTTGTATACACTAGGTTTCGTAAAAATGATGGTCAAATAATGAAAACGATTGATGATAAAGATGGAGGAGTCGACGAATAAGGGTGCAAAGATAATTCTAGTTTAGATATAGTGTTTTTATTTTTTTTTGTATTGTTCATTATATAAAGATATTTATTGATTGATAAATGAAATTAACTTCAATGTTTTATTTACAAATATTGTGTTAACAAATCGATTGCCATATTTCATACTAACATACGTACACAATTTGATCCAAAATATCAACATGAGTTGTGTGATGCAAGGGGAAAAATGGAAGGGCAACTCGCGAAAAAAATCGATTGTATAGTTTTGTGTATAATTTATTTATAAATTATATTATATAGTTTTGTGTATAAATTGTCTATAAATTATATTGTATAGTTTTGTGTATAAATTTTCTATAAATTATATTCTATAGTTTTGTGTATAAATTGTCTATATGTATCTGTATGTTGGACTTTCAAGGACTCTCAATATATTTTGAACTCACATGAGACTAACTCAATGAATAAACTGTTATGAAATAATATGATAATGAATGTCCATTACCTGCTCCACTACCCCACTACTATCCCTTATTCATTAGAGTTAAAGACCACCAATTGTATTCCTTTGTGACTCTTGTAAGTTACAAGAACAATTGATCATCCAACTAATTGTATGCTTTATTGTAAGAATAACTCTTCTTCTAGTAGCCTATATTAGTGGCTGTTGTATACACTTGGATCACTTGTTGAGAAGATTAATAAAATACTCTTTCTCCTCTCTTGTTGTTCTTCTATATTCTATATTTTGAAACATTCAATCAATATTATACAATAGCTTCCAAAAAGACTCCGCTACTACTGCCCCGTCCTCGCTGCCGCCCGTGCAAAGCTGGGCCGGCGGAGGCGTACAATGGTGACCAAGAACAACAGGATGGAGTCAATGATGCAGAGCCCCCAATCCCAGCTGATTTGGAGTCAAATTCGAGCCCTCGTCGCCTACCGCCCCCCCCCCCCCACCAGAACCGGATCCGCCTGACCCAACCACCCCTCCTCAACCTGATTCGTCGGTGAATCTCCCTCCTCCTACATATTCGATGGCGACTCCCCCGCCCCCGATCAATCCCGAGCTGATTGATTCGACATATACTCGACAACCCATAATTACCCAAGCTCATCAGGTAGAACCCGAAACCGCCACTAGGACCTTGAATCCGGAATTGATGGAAACCCGAATCTGGGTAGATGTGATTAAAGGCAATCGTCTTCCCATCAAGGGCGTGGAATCAAATACATTGCGCCGATTGTTGTGGATGGAGACCTGATAATATTGATTGATGATGATGATGTTGCCTTCGAACAGAACTTTGGGAACATACCTTGATCTTCTTTGTACTTGGAGGAAATTTATCTATGAATGTAGTTAAGCCATTCATGATCAAGAATTGGAACTGTGAAAAACTCCCGGACCTCTACTATAATAAAGAAGGCTACTTTCTAGTCTGATTCCATTATGCAACAGACATGACATATGTTCTACAACATGAGCCCTATCTTTGGAATGCCTATCTTTCTGCGTCAATGGACTCATAATTTCTCATTAAAGGATGACCTACTCTGTGTCATGCCTGTCTAGGTCAAATTCCCACAGTTACCGCTCCATCTATGGGGAGATCAGAGCATTGTAAAATTGCTAGTGCTATTGGAAAACCTATGTTGACTAACGAATGTACTACTTGCAAATTGCGAGTTACATATACACGGGTGTTAATTGAGGTTGATGTTACAAAAGAGCTCCGTAAATCGATTCCAATTACTGATAACAAGGGGAAGAAGATTATGCCAATTATTGAGTATGAATGGACCGCAGCGTTCTGTGAGACATGCCATCAAGTTGAGCATGTATGTGGGAAAGCTCCATCAACACTGCCTTTGCCCCCCTTGTACCGGAACCAGCTGCATAGCCTGCTGGCCCGTCTGCTCCCCAAAGATGTAGGCAGGCAGGGCACGAGCAATGGGTAGCCCGAGCAAACCCTGTCGGTAGACCGCCTGCCAGGCAGCGCGCCCCAGCTGCCACTACGCAGCCTGCTCCTACCCTGGGCACGGGTGCCAGGCCCCCTCCTCCCCAACCAGTGGATCCTGATGCGACTGCTTCGACTTAGGGAATAGATCCGCCTTCTCATGCATCTTCAACCCCTCCGCCAATCCAAACACATAACGAGTTCGAGGCTTTACGTCAACTGAACGACAATGAAGTGCCTCCAACCCGACATGAATGTCAGCTTGGAATGCACGGGGGCTGAATAAAGTAGCAAAACATCGAGAGGTTAGCTCCCGCCTCAATTTACTTAATGTTAATATTGTTGCTTTATTAGAAACTTGGGTTAAGGAACCGAATGCTAGGCGTATTAGATCTCGACTTGGGCATAAATGGAGCTTTCATTACAATTATTCACACCACCCAAATGGTCGTATTTGGATTCTCTAGAATGCTCAGAGAATTAACCTTCACGTGACCAGTTTATTCACTGTGGCATCTATGATCTTCATGATGACCTTATTCAGTGGACCACTTTTATGTATGCACACAATGCTTTGGAGAGACGCAGAGAACTCTGGGATGGTATTGCACATATGGCCTCTACTTTATCTGGCCCCTGGATGGTTATTGGCAATTTAGTAATGTCCTAGGTCCACTTGACAGAGTGGGAGGTAACCAGGTTACTACTGCTGAGTATCTGGAATTGGAGGAGACTATGGATGTTGCATCTCTTGTGGAAAAGGATATGGAGGGATATACTTGGTCAAATAAGCAGCAACAGACGATTATCTATTCCCGGATTGATGGACCATTATGTAACCCTGATTGGTTTATAAAACTCCCCTCCTGGAAGATACATGTTCTGGACCCCGTAATCTCGGACCACTCCCCATTACATGTTATCGACTCGACAGCCTCTGCCATTCGTCTAGCTCGCCAATTTCGCTTCATGAATAGCTTGGTTGCTCATGATGATTTTCCTGCTACTGTCCGATCTGTATGGAATCAGGAAGTCCATGGCCAATCTATGTATATCTTCTGGCGAAAATTGCAAATATTGCAGAAACATCTCAAGCCGCTTACTTGCCAACTCCTTGGCACGGCTCGAAAGCTGGAATCTGCTCGTGTTGCTCTCTCCCAAGCACTTCTTCATGAACGATTTAATGTCGGACTTATCCAACAGGTTAAGCTACAAACATATGAGGTCATCAAATGGAATGCTATGGATGAGATGATTGCAGTACAGAAAGCCAAAGTGCATTGGCTTCAGACCGGTGATGGAAACAACGCCTTCTTCCATGCCACTGCCAGAGTAAAGAACCGTAAGGTGGGTATCACTAAACTTCAGGACCCGACTCGGAATGTCCTTACTTGCCATAGAGACATGGAGAAGGAGGTTCTCTGTTTCTATGGGCAACTAGTGGGTACGACAACCTCTCACCTCCCGCGTGTCAACATTGAGGCTCTACAATCTGGAAACCAACTTAGCAGAGTGGAACGGCTGGGGCTAATCGGATCGATATATGAGAAGGAAATGTGGTAAGCCATTAGCGACATAGGAGATAAAAAATCCCCTGGTATTGATGGTTATAACACAAGGTTCTTCAAGGTAACTAGGGGAATTATTAAAGGAGATGTTATCAGCTCGGTTCTGGACTTCTTTCACTCGAATCAGCTATATCATGCAGTTAATTACACATTGTCACTCTCATCCCGAAAACCCTAACTGCGTGCACTATGAAAGATATGCGCCCAATCTCCTGTTGTTCTACTATATATAAGATCATCTCCAAAATCATCACCCGGAGACTGAGTCGAGTAATAAATTCGATAGTTGATGACAGTCAATCTGCTTTCCTACCAGGCAAAGTTATACAAGTTATACATGACAATATATTCCTTGCGAGTGAGCTTGTTTGCGGGTATGAGCGTAAAGCTATCCCCCCCCCCCCCCCCCCCCCACGCACAGATGGACTTACAGAAGGTTTACGACACGGTCGAATGGGATGCTTTACAATCGATTCTGGAAGAGATGGGGTTTCTGACGTAATTTGTGACTTGGATTATGACTTGTGTGAAGACGGTCTCCTATCGTTATGTTCTTAATGGCACCCCTTCCGCTCTCTTGAAAGCCTAGCGGGGCCTCAGACAAGGTGATCCCATGTCCCCACTGTTGTTTGTTATCATGATGGAATACCTTCATAGGGTTCTAAGCCTTCTGAAGAAAGACCCGGACTTTAACTTTCACCCGAGATGTGAAGAGCTAGGTATAACCAATTTGTGCTTTGCTGATGATCTACTCCTTTTTGCCTGGGGAGACCTCAAATCTGTGGAGCTACTCCTGGATCACTGTCGCACTTTCTCGGCCTCGACATGCCTCACTGCGAACCTGGCCAAGTGTTAGATCTTCCTCGGTGGGGTCCCTAGATCTGAGAGTGATGCTATTATATGTAAGACGGGGTTTAGGCTTGGCAAACTTCCCTTCAAGTACCTTGGGGTACCATTCTCTACAAGAAAAACACTCTATCCGAGATTGCCAGCCACTAATTGATTGCATCACATCCCGTATTAGGCACTGGACTCTAAATTTATGAGTTATGCTGGTAAGTTCCAACTCATTGGCAGTGTACTTCATGCCATGACCAGTTATTGGATGCAGGTGTTCCCTCTATCATCCGTTGTACTTAAACGCATCGAGTCCATCTGTCGATCCTTCCTCTGGAGTAACAAAGATGCTATTACAAGGAAAGCTCTTGTAGCTTGGGACAAAGTATGTGATGAAAAGAATGTTGGGGTTTGAATCTGACTTCGCTTGCAGATTGGAACAAATGCACCATCGCTAAGCTTCTTTGGAACCTATGCACCAAAGTAGACAAGTTATGGGTGAATTGGTACACTGCTACTATATAAAGGGACGGCACGTCATGGATGTCGCCCTCACTCAAAGCTGCTAATGGATGTTGAAAGGCGTGATGAAGGCGCGGGCTCTCGTGCTGTCGTCCAGTATGTGGACGATGGCCCTTCTTGCGCCACGATTCCCCACCAGGTTGCTATATAAGGAGATCAGAGGCGGCAAAACAGAAGTTAAATGGAAGAAATTTTTGTTTGGAAACAAAGCAAGGCCGAGAGTGATGTTTTGCACTTAGATGGCATTCTAAGAGAGGCTAGCAACATGGGACTGCATCCGCAGATGGGATCCGAACATAGACCCAAGCTGCTTTTTCTGCCCGCACGCGGAAACGCAACAACACTTATTCTTCGAATGCCCCTATGCCAAGAGCATATGGTCTAGGGTTATGAAGTGGCTCAAGATCAATCGCACACCACTTGGTTGGAACTTGGAACTAAATTTGATGTGTCGACGCTTTGGAGGAAAGCATTGGAAAGCGAAACTCCTGAAAAGTGCCTTCGCTGAAACTATATATGCTATATGGATGGAGAGGAATGCACTCCTATTCAAGCAGTAGGTTGTGAACACGCGCCTAGAGAAAAAGATCATCGATGTTGTGCTTAACCATGCTTGGATGGACCCACACTTGCGAGCACATTGCGCCCAGTTAATATTAGCTTCACAGACTGTTTCCTTTTGTTTCTAGTTCTACTTGTCATTTAGCATTTTTCCAGATACTATTGCCTGGATCCCTAGATCGGCGTGTACTTAACAGATTGGAAGAAAATAAAAAGTTTAATGTTCGTTCAAAAAAAATTCTATATTTTGTAACACTTTATCAGCACGGAAGTGTTCAGCAAACTGAGATTTTCTAACCCTCCCATCATCTAAAAAATTCTACATTGGTCATATAGAGTGTAACTTTTTCTTCGCAGGATGATCGGATGTGCATGACTTTCACCGATCTCGAATCTCTATCGATCGGGTTATATATTATCAGAAACATAAGAGGGCTACTTTGTCATGATAAGTCTTAATTTGTTTATTTATACTATTGCATTTTTTTCCTTACGAATAATATTATCAAACCACCTTATGTTTATTATTAGTGGTGAATCATATTCATACTCATGTCCCACTGATATCTTCGATTAACTTGTCAAGTGCTAACAAGATGCAATATCATTTACCATATTCCCTGAAGTGAATATGAGATACAAATTCTTGAGGGTTACGGTTATTGAGAATGAATGTTAAATATCATCACATGGATATATTATGATCCAATTTTTCACGAATTGAAAACCACCAGAAGTGGCTAACAATTGAAGGTTCTCTTGTTAAAATATATATGTCCACATACATATCAAATTGGACAACCGAGAATAAATTGAGAAGGGAAAAGGTCAATTTCGCCCATAGATTTTTTGCACATCGCAACCCTTTTATAAAATTGGATCGTTCCCAAATTTTGTCAGCATATTAAGCACACCTTTGTCTTGAATGTAACCCGAGCGATTGTCGGTTCGAACTATGAGACATCGGGAATCTGCTGTTGAACAATGATATGTTTTTCACATTATTTTTGCAATAAGAATCAAAACAATAATCTCATCATTGGTCATAAGTGAATATGAGATACAAGTAAAAAGTCAAGATAAGGCTTAAGCGATATATTTGTTCACCATCATCGATGAAAGATTAAAAGGTCGAATACCTTACCATAAAGATCTATTGATCTTATA
>JAYMSP010006347.1:0-11824 GCA_036897095.1 Plantago elongata | reverse complement strand
ACTCTTCGTACGTCTCGGCCAAGCTTGACCTCGGATGGTCTGAGGCTCGGATCCTTGGAGCTTTGTCCTTGTGGTACTGTGATGTCTTAGGATTTATACTTGGGAAGTCCGAATGACAGATTGGACATATTACTGTATCAACATATGTCCCCCTAGTTTCCAAGTATCTTAGTAGAAGATAGTTGGGAACTATAAAAAAGGAGAAGTCTTTTGTTTAGTCCGTTCCTTGAGAAAAAGAAATACGTGTCTAATGGGCCTTGTAGTCCTTTTGAGAGTATCTCTCTCTCTCCCCCCCCCCCCCCCCCCCCCCCCCCTCATTTTTCATACAATCCGAGGCAAAAGATTTCGAATTGAATTTTGAGAAAGGAGTATTTGTATTTGAAAGATATCTCTCGAACCTCCGAATTTTAATACATCCGACAGGATGTGTCGGCCATCCGAATGTGGAGACATCCGGATTGACTGCTTGAATGGTGCGCACTTGTCCGAAGCGACACTTTGAGTGACCAATTGTGTCTTTTTGTCTTTCGAGTTACATCATGATCATTGGATCAAACAGATCAACGGTGGATATGAAGGGTCGGGAAGCAGTAAATGCTTATGCTGCCCAAATTGTCCTCCTATAAATAGGGGCTGTCATTTTCATTTTTACCACAGTCGATCGAAATTTTTAACCCATCCTAAGTGAAGAGAAGATTACGCGAGGTAAGTGTTGCTTCTCTTGTGGTTTTTTATTTCGGGTCTTCTAGTCTTCGGATCTGTTTTGTAACTTGCTTCTATTGTTGTGCCTGTAGAATGTCGAAGAGTCAATCCGTTCATTCGCACTGGGCACACTATCAAGATGAGTATGCAACTCGTCCATCCGTGCCTCTCCTAGCTCCCAATCCGAATCATGTTCCGGTGGAGGATCCCAATTTGGCCATCGTCCCTTTTGAAGGTCCAACTCCAACTCCTCGGCCATTCACGGCTCGTAGGCTGAGTAACCATCCGTTCGACGCTCCCATCTTCCCTGGGTATCAGAGATGGCGGGATCTGATGAACTATGCATGCGGGGTTTGACATTCTCCCGCATATCCGGGCGAGGGGACGTCGGCGAATTCGATTGACCTCGATCTAGTCTTGAGCGAGCTATTGTGCCCGAAGAGGGACTTGTGGGAGTTGAAGGAGATCGGTCGCCTAATCACTCGCGCACACGCCGCGATCCGAAAGAAGCGCAAGAGGGGGGCTCGGAGGCGATGGCTTGTCCGGATGAGAGTGGTGGCGGGGGTGGGTCCAGATGCCTATGTGGAGACTGACGAATCCAGCACAAATGATGCTGATTGGTGAAGGCGGGGTATGCCCCGTGAAATTTTGTATTTTGTCAAAGTTTGATTACTTGGAACAATATTTTCCTCCATCTTTTGTGGTTGTTTCGAACGGCTGAACCTGGTAGTTATATCCGGACTGAAATGTATATATCTCCTTTTGCTTATTCCCGTGCGTCCATATCTTCTTTCATATCGTGCATTGTAGAGTAGCCTAGCCGAGTTTATCGGGCAATTAACATCCGAGGAGAATAACCATCTATGAATTGTAAACCTTGCTAATATAAATCAATCATATAAGTTGATATATCCGAAGATAATATTGTCCGGAGGTCCATGGTATCCGAGAGGAATACCAAACGTCGTTAAGTGCATTAGTGTCCATTAAGCCTTTTCAGATTCACCAAATGATCTGAGCCATTGGATTAGAGATAGTGGGCGGTTAGATCGTGGCCACGATCGCATGGGCAGTTAGATTTCCGAAATTGTCCCCTCCTATAAATAGGGGAGCCATCAACGTCCATTTCATCGCATTTCTAGAGAGTGGATTTTTGTAAAAATTAGCATCCGAAGAAGAGTAGCAGAGCAGTCCAAAGCAAAGTAATAGAGCAGTCCGAAGCGAAAGTTGCCTTCGATCCGATTCCCTGATATCACCAAGTAAGTATCCGAATCCTTATTCTTTTGTTTGGAATATTGTTCTTCGTTTCTATCTTCGTTTCCATCTATGTAGTGCTTCGTATGTATCATCTTTAATATGCATGATACGACTTAATCTTTTATCCGGACGTGCCGAGAAACTCGAATATGCGTAGGCGATTAGACTAATCCGGATAATTTTGACCACGCTCGCTAACTTCTAACTGAAATTAGGGTTGAGGGGACCTTTATATTAGGATCCAATGAGAAACGTTTTGTAATAATTCGATCTTGATCTGTTCGGCTAGGTTAACCCGTAACTTTTAGACTTTTAACCTTTTCCTTCCTTTATTAGGATGTCCGATAGTGGTAGCAAGAACGTTCGAGAAGGTCAGAGCTATGGATCCGAGCCTGGGTCTAGTTCGGAGTCAGGGTCATACTCCGTGACCTCGGCTGAGCTGGCTGACGCATTTGCCAAGGAGGCTTTGGAGGAGCCGAATCAATGGCCCGAACAAGGAGAAGTCGGGGCTAACCTGGAGGCAAGTTATTCTTTCTACCGCCTTATTGTTCCCGGTTCATCAGATCCGGATTGACAGCCGGTTGCTTCTACCTCTCAATCCGGTCCTATTCATCGCACTACTACTCAGGAGATTGGTGCTAACAACGGATCCTAAAGCGATGAGCTTCCTCCCGAGGTCGATTTCCTATGCCGTAACTTAGGTTATAACACTCGCATTCATCCGTACCAATTACCCTTTATCACGGATCCTCAGGAACCCTTGGCTGAAATCATAGAAGACACTGCCGACAAAGTCCCCGATGTATCCATGTTCGAGGTTGGTGTCGAAGATACGGTCCGAGCAGTTACGCCGCTCTGTATGATCCCGGTGATAGATGTTGATCGGTATCTGGATGTTGGGGTGGCTCATGCTGGGGCTCCGGGGGGCAGAGATGTGGCTGGGAGGAGGCTGAAGTTAAGGAGGAGGAAGTCGATGAAGAGGATGATGACGAGGATGATACCGTCGGGACATCAATTGGCCGGGGAAATGAAATCAAATACCCGAGGAGCAGGAAAAAAGTCGTTCATCCGGACGAAAATGGAGAGCTGAACTTGGACGATACTTTGCCCACCCGAGCCAGCGAGTTGATAGCAGAGAGGCTGGATGATATCCGAGATCGGTATGAGATACTCGAGTCATTGGAATTGATAGCGCCGGACCCCAAGCACGCCTTTTACAACCCTTCAGAAGGGTGTATGGCGGTGTACGAGGCGTCACTCCATTGCGGGTGGAGGCTTCCGGTTGCTCCACAGTTTCTTCAAATTTTCAATGAC
This sequence comes from Plantago elongata, assembly GCA_036897095.1. NCBI lineage: Eukaryota > Viridiplantae > Streptophyta > Magnoliopsida > Lamiales > Plantaginaceae > Plantago > Plantago elongata. The sequence continues at coordinate 8,551 of JAYMSP010006347.1, read as the reverse complement.
TTGGGTTTCAGCCCTCATCAAATTATCCCGAATTCTTTGGGTAATTTGATGTCTTTTCGAGTCTTGTGTAAACTCATCGACATTCATTTGACTACTACAAACTTCCAAAGGCTATTCGAAGTCAAGGCCAGTGACTCGCATTTTAGCTATTATTCCTTCTTGGTTCGGTCCGGATATACTTTCTTTGACGATCCGATCTCTTCTCCAGGACTCGAATGGTGGAAGAGGTATTTCTTCGTTCGTCCGGTGCTGAAGGAGGGTGAGCCCGATTCGAGCCGGTAGAAGTGGATCTTCCCGAAGAAATTCTCTCGAGCGATTTATCTGTTTACTCAGAAGCCGGCGAAGTATTTACCCCTATGGATGCAGGCACTCCGAAAAAGAAATCGGATGGAGATCTATTTCTTCCGAGGGTTGATCTGTCAGCCTTTGCCTTATTTGGTCGGACTAGCTCCGGAGTGTTATTGTGGTGATCCGCCATGCGATTTTGGTCAGAAGTAGTTCCGTAGTTGTATATCTGAAGCGTTCCTTACTGTGTTTTATTATTTTTTGTCCTCTTTCTGGTTCAAGTATAAACAATACGGATCAAACCCATTCTTCTTTTCTTGTGTAGCTTACTTGTTCGAATATATTATGTCTACCTTACTTGAGCTGAAGAGGAAGCAAAGAACGGAGGATAGCCGAGTAGCAGCATAGCCGGACTATCAAGGTCTCCACCACCTTCTCGATGGAAGAGCCCATTAGTGTTGCAGTATTGTAGGATTTGAACACTGAGAGAGTCGCCCATGGGGCAGGAGGAGCTTCGGATGCCCACTGTGAAGCAGGGGAAAACTAAAGCCGAAAAGGCGGCTGATGCGAAGAAGCCCCCCAAAGCCTCCGGGTCTTCCGTTTCGAAGGTTGTCTCTGGGTCGAAGAGGACTTCCGAAGGTTCACTTCCTTCGGCGAAGAATACGAAGGGCAAGGCAGTTATGGTCCCTAGCTCGGATGACAACTTAGAGGTGACCAGGCTGGTGGCGATGAATGAGGTTGAGCGGATAGCTGAATTGGCTGCAGCAAGCCGAAAGGTAGTATCCGAGACTTCTGCCCTTTAAGTAATTTCCACTCTTGTTCTGTTTTCAAGTTTCTCAAGTTCGTTACTTTGTAGTTGACTATCGCGGTCCGGGCATGTTCTCATGTAGCCGGAGAGAGGGCTGAGATTGACGCTCAACTGTCGAAGTTCGAGGCGAGCGTTAAAGATCTGGAGGGGAAATTCCAAGAGTACAGGATGAAGTACCATAGCGCACTCTCAGATCTCCATAGATCGGATGAGAATCGTTAGGCTTTAGCACGCGACTTCGCCCAGGTCCGGATTGAGCGGGAGAACCTAGAGAATGGGTGTGGGGAGATTCTGGAGTTATTCCGGAGCTTCAAGGAGCAGATGCTCGAGAATATCCAACACACCCGAGTAAAGGCTGTCCGGGACTTCTTAGGCTCCGTTTCGTGCAAATACTTCCTGATGTGCACGACGGATGATGCTCGGGTGGCGGGGTTCGATGCTACAATTGAGCAACTCAAGTTGAAGGAGAAGCTCCCGAGTGACTTCGACCCGAAGAGGGTGGGCTTAAGTGCTTACAAAAATGTTGATAGCACTCGCTTCACTGGTGAGCCTCTTGATCATGCCGAGCTAATGAGTGTTTAATTCTTTGAGTTGGTTGCCATGGAGACTCCGGAGCTGAAATTCAGTCATGGAGGCAATTTTCTTCCAGTGTTTGTTCCCGAAGTGCTGCTCTAACATCTCCCGGTTCCTCTAAAGGACTATGCTTCTCATAATCAAACTGGTTGAGTCTTCCCGGTCCAGTTCTTGGACAGCTGGATCTGAATCTGATGGAGCGTGCTCTGGAGTATGTTGAGTAGATGAGGCTAGCGCATGATGCCCGGAAGGCCAATAAGGCTACTAGTGAAGGAAGTTCCAAGGCCCCAAAATGAAGCAGAAATTTGAAGGTGGAGTATGCTACGTGAATCTTGTACGGTCTTCAGACCTTGAAACAATCTTTATTATCCTTGCACTTTGATTCTCTGTCGAATATTTGCCCTGTCTATTTTAACTTCGGATGATGAAGCTTCGACTTCCTACTAATTTTGTTTTGGATGCTTTAGTTTGAATATCTGTTCAATATTCCCTGCTGCTAATGATTCGAAATGTTATCCGTATGCTTGAATGTTTTGCTTTTGCAGAGTCATGATCCTTGTTTTATCTTCTTCGAATTCTTTTGTTCGGATAGTAATATGATATACCCGAACGTTCATAAAGTGTATGGTTTACAAGTCATTTTTTAGTTCATAATATATTACATCCAAAGATGTTTTATTCAAGACTAAATATGTTCGATAGTGAATGAGACAATTCTTGAGAAAGATAGCTGTTGTATTGATTTGACGGAAATACAATTACAAACGGTCGAATCAAAAAAGACCTCGGTTAAAACAGAAACAACGGCAAAACATACTAAGCATAAAACTTCTGCAGATTTCGCGGATTCCAGGTTCTTTTGAGCACCATTCTTTGAGCTTGTGTCCGGAGAACTTAGCTCCATTTTCCGAAATCAGGATTCTAGGTAATCCAAAGCGACTATTATTGTTCTTCCAAATGAAGGTTCGGACCCGGGCTTCTATTACAATAGCCATTGCTTCGGCTTCCACCCATTTGGTAAAGTATTCGACTGCTACAATTAAAAACTGCTTTTGTTGCGCTCCTCGGGGGAAAGGCTCTACAAGATCGATGCTCCATTGATCGAATGGGCATGAGATCATTGACGGAATCATCGGATTGCTTGGCCTGTGTGCAATGTTGGTATAAAATTGGCAATCGTTACAGGTTCGGGCGAAGTTAGCCGAGTCTTTGTCAATTGTAGGCTAATAGTAGCCTTGCCGAATGATTTTTTATGCCAAAGTTCTTCCTTCGAAATGAATTCCGCAACTGCCACTGTGTATCTCTTCTAGGATTGTCCGAACCTCTTGTGGCCCGAGACCACGCAAGTGAGTTCCATTGAAGGATCTCTTGTAAAGTTCATCCTCAAGCAGGAAGTAACGGGGTGCTCGGGATTGCACCCTCCGAGCCTTCGCTGAATCCGAAGGTAATGTTCCATTCCGAAGCTAAATCAGAATGTCAGTCATCCAAGTCCTCTCCTCATATAGTTGGTATAACGGGAGTTCCTGATTGTGGAGAGAGGAAGTCCGAAGAGTTAGAAGGATTTTGCTTCTCGTATCCACTGCTCCGGATGTTGAAGCAAATTTGGCGAGGGAGTCTGCCTTCTCATTGTATGATATGTCAAACTTTTCAAGAGAGAATTCCTCGAATCTTGACACAGCTTCTTTGAGTTTTTCAAGGTACAAGATCATACTTGGACCCTTAGTGATAAAAGCTCTAGAATATTGCGATTCCACTAGCTGAGAATCTGCGTAATCTCAGATTCTCTTTACCTGAAGTGCCTTAGCCATCCAAAGACCTACCAGAAGGCCCTCGTACTCGGCTTCTTTATTGGTCACCCGGAAGTCTAGTGTAATAGCATAATTAATCTGGGCTCCTTCGAGACTTTGGAGATGAATACCTGTACCCCCGAGCCTTCCATTGGATGATCCATCCACTTGTAAAATCCATGTTGGCGTCTATTTTTCTATGGTAACCTCGGGTTTCACTGATTTTTCTGCTTTCATCTGAATATATGTTGATTCGGCTTGGGCAACTTCCATTACCGTATCCGAATCTTCTACAATGAACATCCATTGATTCTCGAAAAGACCATTTTCATGATCCGGCTGCTCTTCCTCTACTACCAAAGATTCTGATAAGGGGACTTCGGGTAGTATCTCTGGATCTATGAGCTCAAGACTTGTTGGTTCCAAATCCTTGTGGTCTTTATTTGGGAAGCCGACTATGAAGTCAGCTAGCCTGGGCCTTCTTGGCTGACAGAGCCTGATACGAGATATCATACTCGCTTAGTTCGATTGCCCACTTTGAATGTCTTCCGGATTGATCCGGTCTTCCCATTACTTGTTTGAGGGGTTCATTGGTCAATACCACAATTTGATGAGATTTGAAATAAGGCTTGAGCCTTCGGGTTGTGTGGATTAAAGCATCGGCCAGCTTCTCGATGTGTAAGTATCTGAGTTCGGGACCTGCAAGAGCCTTTTTTAAGTAGTATACGGGTAGATGATCATTTCCCTGGATCCGGACTAGTACGAAGCTCATAGCCTCGTTTGTCACTGCTAAGTATAATTATAAAGGTTCTCCTTCAAGTGGTTTGGACAAGAGCAGAGGTGAGAGAAAATAAGCTTTGAGGCTCTCGAAGGCTTCCTCGGATTCTTTGGTCCATACGAATCCGTCCCCTTTCCTTAGAATCTTGAAAAATGGCAGGTTCTTTTCCGCGGACCTTGAGATGAATCTACTAAGAGATAAAACTCTTTCGATGAGTTGTTGCACCTCGTTGACATTCTTTGGTTGATGTAGGTCAAGGATGGCTCGAATCTTTTCCGGATTAGCACTGATTCCCCTTTCCGTGACCATGTATCCGAGGAATTTTCCTCCTTTGACCCCAAAGGTGCATTTCTCCAGATTCAAGCTCATACCATACTTCCTAAGGATGGAAAAGAAGTTTTCTTGATGCTCAATGTGACTCTCTTCAGTCTTGCTCTTGACCAACATATCATCGACATAAACCTCCATAGTCTTCTCGAGCTCTTCTTTAAACATTTTGTTTACGAGTCTCTGGTATGAAGCCCCGGCATTCTTGAGTCCGAACGGCATTACCTTGAAGCAATACACTCCTCCTGCTGCGAAGAACGCTATCTTTGGAACATCTTCTTGTGCCATCTAGATCTAGTAGTATCCTTGGTAAGCATCCATAAAACATAACAGGGCACAGCCGGATGTAGAGTCTACCAGTTGATCGATTTGAGGTAAAGGATAGGGGTCTTTCGGACAAAACTTGTTGAGTCGAGTGAAGTCATTACACATTCTCCACTTTCTTAGGTATTTTTCAATTAAGACTACATTGCAGACCCAATCCGATACCTGATCTCTTCAATATGTCCGGCTTTCAACAATCTGTCAATCTCGACCGATATGATTGCATCTTCTATAGGGCCAAAGTCTTTCCTCTTTTGACGAATGTGTTTGACCGTAGGGTCCATGTTCAGACGATGAACAGTTACCTTCGAATCTATCCTTCTGAGGTCATCCGTACTCCAGTCAAAGATGTCCAAGTTCTTTCGGAGGCAAGATATATTAGTTTTAGCTCTACCTTGAAATTCATTTCAGTCCCTATCTTAGTCTTTTTGCCCGGATCACCTTTGATAATCTGAATTTCTTTGATGGTCTCGTGTGGCTCAATCCGAACAGACTCGGGAAACTTGTGACTTGCAGATCCTACTTTGATTTCAGTCTTTGGAGGTTGTGGTACGCTCGGCCCTTTAGATATGGAAAGTATCGGATTGGCAGCCACATTCGTGGATAAGATATAGCATTCCCAAGCCTCTCGTCTAATCCCTAATTCTTTCCCGACTCCGTAAGGAGTGGGGAATTTGATTCCATTGTGCAATGTGAATGAGATAGCTCGGAACTGATTAAGGCCTGGTCTTCTGAAGATGACATTGTAGTTTAGTGGTTTGTCAACAACGAGGAACAATAGTGTTTGAGTCATTCTCCTCAGAGAGGTACCCATTGATACCTGAAGCTTGATTCTTCCGATGGACGTGACGACCGCATCTCCGAATCCAGGCAGAGAAATATTCACCTTTTCGTACTCGATGTCCCCAAGTTCATTTGATCTATGGTCCTTTAGGATATAATATCCGAAGAGCTACAGGTATCCACTAAAACTTTGTTGACTTTATAGGTGGCAATTACTAGAGCCACTACCAATGGAACATTGGGAGGTCGGGTATCTCCACTTCCGAATGTAGGGGGAGGTATTTCACTGTCATCAAAATAGATGGTGTTTGATCCCCTCGAAAGTTCTGGGTTTCTCACTAGGTCCCCATTCCGGATGTCTTGTGCGGTTCTTTCCCTTGCATTACGGCTGTCTCCGCCACTCGGGCCACTGGCTATAGCGTTGATTATCCCACTATATGGCAGGTTCTCGTAATCCCCCTCACCCGAATACTCCTCGTATCTTCTTGCTTCGGGAGGTGGAGTATTCTTTGGTGGTGGTGGAAGTGTTATGGATTTATGCCTCGGGCTCCTCTCTTTCCTTCCACTCGGGACCTATTCCTCCCTAGAGTACGGCTCCTTGAGCTATCCACTTTGGATTTATGTTTCAATTTATGTCTTGAGCTGAATACATTTCTCCGTTGGGTGTCCGGTTTGTCTGTGAAAGGTGTAATAAGACCTAGCTTCCTTACCTTTTCTATTGTTGTAGAAAGGTCTCGGCCATTGGATGTTAAGTTCTTATTGACCATAATAGATAAGATTTCTTCTCTCAGACGATTCAACCGAGTATACTCAGCATACCTCCTAGGAGGAGTTCGTTCTCTCCGGAACTCCAATTTCCCTCGGGTGTCCTTTCTCAAATCCGACTTCCAGGCTTTGGGAGCCTCTTGCTTGATAAGTTCCTTGGTTTTTTTCTGTCCAGCTCTGACAGGGACATTTCTTCGGAACTCAACTCCGTACAGAACATGATCATAGATATCTTCCAACTGCCTTTCATTCAATATCTCCTCTTCGGATAGCTTCTATCGGAGGTCATGATTGATGGTGTTAGCATACAGGTGACGGACCCGTTCTTTACTGTTATGCGTTTCCACCTGTCAGAACTCTGAGTTGAACCTATCTAAAAAGGTCCGAAGATCCTCAGTCTCGGATTTGATGACTCCGACTAGATGATCCACTGATCTCTTACTCCTCTTGGATTTCAGGAATCTTTTCAAGAAGAGTGTAGAAACATCATCAAAAGATCTTATGCATCCAGACGGCAGACTTGTCCACCAATCCATTACTTCTCCGAAGAGAGTAGTAAAGAAGTTGAGTGCTTTGAGGTTGTTTTTCAATCCGTTCATATCCATCTTGGATTCATATCGGGTGAGATGGGCAGCCGGACAACTATCTCCAAAGTATCGCTCCAGGTTCGAAATGGTGCATTCCCTTAGCTTTTTCCCTCTCCGGATAGCATTGCTTAGAGGGTTTGGGACTCTTATGGTCATTTTATCTTGAGCATTGACCATCTTGCTGAGCTTAGCCATTTCAGTTTCTAGAGCTTTCTGTCGGATGTAGATCTGCTCGGAGGTAAGCCATTCTCCTATCTTCGGGTCCAAGTTAGTTCCCGGTACTTGCTCTACTCTAACATCGACGACACTTTCTCTATCAAAATCATCAACCTTCCTCGGATTAGAAGTAATCCGGTTCGGCTCTTGCACCCTCAGGACTCTTTTCCTGATGCTCCCAGGAGTTGGTTCTTTGGTTAATTAAATGACGAAGGTCATTGTCTCGGATTACTTCCCCAATTCTTTCCTTGACCGGCCTTCTCTCATGCCTTGATTGTGCTAGCTCGACTTGTTCAAGAGTGGGCTGTTGAGGTGTTGGCTGAACATTGTTTGAGCCTACACATCCTTGAATGACATTTAGTAGTAAGATGAATTGATTGTCATTCATACAAAATTCCTACAGAGAGAGGACCGTCCCGTTCAGCAGGGTGAAATTCCTTCCTACTGGCGGCCCCTGCGCTCCTGAAGGAGGAGGCTGCTGGGCTGGAGGCACTGGGTCTCTCTCGGTGAGATTTGGAGGAGCTTCTTGTGACGAGGCGGATGCCGTATGACCATCACTGGGTTGGTTACTCCTTGTTCGGGTGGTAATCCGAGTAGTTGCTGTCTTCTGATTAGGTGGTCTACCCTGAGGATGTCCAACTGGTATTCCTCTCGAAGGTGATACTATCCGAGCTGATTACCTTGGTCTTGCCATATTGAATAGCTAGTCCGGAAGACTTAGATTTTTGCTCGATTTCCACATACGACGTCAATTATGTTGAGGTAAAAGCCCCAACCCCTGGATGTTATTAAAATCAACCGACTTCTCCAATCTTCAATGCTCTCGGATGATGTAAGCTTCAATCCTTGCACCCAACACTATATATCCGAACCTGCACAGTCGGTTGGAGGGGGGGGGGTTAGAACCTTTAGACCCGGTTTGCCTTGGATCAAACCGGATGGGAGACTTTACTCAAGAGTGATTGTATGTCAAATCTATATAATTGAAGGTATAAAGCTTATAGTAGAGTGAGAGGTTAAGTAAGCATGCTTGAGTTTACCTTGAGAGGTGTTACCTATTTATAGAGATTAATTCTCTTATTGGGTTGGACTAATTGGATTGTACCAAGTGTTGGGCTAATAGAGCTTAATTGAGCCCGTGGATCGTATGATTGTCATAACCCATATAGATTTTTGGGCCACAGGGCTAAATTAGTCATTTTGTAGGCTTTGAGGGCATCGGAGTCTTCCTGTATGTTATTACATCCGAAGTGAGGGTTCCGGACAAAAGTGTCTGGAACAGGTTGAGCCCTCCGCTACTAACGTATTATGATTTGCC
>JAYMSP010006346.1:0-11824 GCA_036897095.1 Plantago elongata | reverse complement strand
TGGGCAGCATAGAGCCTCACTAGCTTCTCATTTCTTTTTCAAAATCACTCCAGTCTCACGAGGGACATAAAAGGGAATGAGAAGCCAATTCTGGTAGCATTAAAAGCTCATCCTGGTACAGGAAAGAGCACTCTGGCTGAAGTCGTTACAAAAGCCCTCAAGTGGCCTCTAATTGACATGTACCAATTTCGTGACGGCACACACACAATTGAGAAAGCCCTCAGGCGAGCTTTCCTAACCATAGACTCCTCTTTCAAGGCTAGCCAATTTCATCAAGCTTGAAAGAACTCTAAAATATATTACAATAAAATAAAATAAAATAATATACTACAACATCATGACCAACAATAATAACTTTCAAATGAAAAACTATGAGTTTAAATACCATTAATTGTAAAATGAATTTTCATGTAGTCCAAATGTATAATAAAGTGTTCGTGAACCCTTCGCGAGTACTCGATAAAAATAAAAGTGTTAGTTGTTCGGTTTGAAACAACACAAACATGTTTAGTTTGGTGAAAACCGACACGAACTAAATATTAACCGAACTTTTTCATGAAATTTCGTGAATGTTTGATTCGTTCACCTTGTACGTAACAAAAATTCCTTCAATACTCTAATCAATATCACTTGTATTCTATTCAAATTTTTTATTTTATTTCATTATTATATCTCTTAATATATTCACTCTTTTTATTTAATATTAATGTTGAATGTGGACCGATATTTCTTATAGTAAAAATAATCATGTTTATATTATATTATACTAAAAGATTACATTGTGATTTACTAAATCTTTTCTAAAAGTAAAAGTTTTACTACGAATACATTAGATGCCCGAAGTCAAAGCTCGGCTACCAAATGGACAAATGGACCTAGGGATGGAGTGTATTGCTCCAATTATCGATTAATTGACTAATTGGTATAGAATTTGAGTGTCCGTTTTCAATTATAATTGAATTTTTTGTGTATAAAATATTCAATTTGAGTAGGGAGATGGCCGCTCCAGCGGAATAACAAACGGGCCTAAATTATCCGCTAAATTATTGGATGATCACGGTTTTAACTCAAACGGTTAAGGGAAAAAGAAAACCTAAATTCTGTTTTGCAGTCTCAGCTCTCACCTGTACCATTTCTGTTACCAGGATCATTCACTTTCATTAGCAAAAGACGAATTGGACAATTTTGTAAGGTAAACCATTCCAAACGTTATCCTTTATTATGAGATACTATGCTAGTTTATAATATGGGACTCTATGCTTGTTTCTTGTAATTCATTGTTGAGTAATGTGAATTCCCTAGTTTTTATTTAGCCCTAAACAAATCCGTGTTGCTCTGCTTATATACTTATATGCATGTGTCCTTTTGTTTCCTTTTTCTCGAAATAGTTAAAGGTAACTCGAACGCTAATCAATAGGGTGGAGGTGAAGTCGTATTACCAACTGATTCGCGCTTCGTTGTCTTTGTCCTTTTGTTTTCGTCATTGGTATTATACACTATTTGATTCTTGTATGCCTTTGAATGATCGAACCTTTGGCAGAATGAGGAGGAAATCTTTAAAGAAAAGCAAACTGATGATCATGAGCGTAGTGGAAGAAGTGGTAGTCAATGATGAGTTACTGATTGAGATACTACTTCTTTTGCCTCCGAAATCGATTTTCAAATGCAAGTGTGTCTCTAAGAGATGGAATGGAATTATTGCTCAGCCTTTATTTCTCCAGAGTTATCGCTCTAAGCAGCAACATTCGGGAGCTATTGGACGTCTGCTGGCGTTCATCCAAGAGAGGTCTATGTTGATTAGTTCCAAGCCTGTTCCAGGTTCTCGTCCATTTGTAAACATATTGCCCGCGGTGCAACCAGACGTGCAAAAGATTAAGCCGTTGCCAGATAGTTTTGGCAATGTTATTCATTCCTCGAATGGACTCCTCTTATGTGATGACTACCGCGTACGCGAGCACCCCCGCCCTTATCGTATTGTGAACCCCCTGACTAGAAAATGGATTGAGGTGCCTCGAGCACCCCTAGGACTTAATGGTATTGGATTGGCTTGTGAAGAAAACACGGAAGAACTCGTACCGAGTTTCAAAGTCGTGGGGATTGTCAATAGTGTGGAGAAACTAAGTTTGGATATACATACCTATTCTTATGAGACTAGGAGATGGACACCATCGACACTTATGGCAAATGAAAAGCTCTCAACGCCGTCACGTCTCAAGCTTGTGTGTAAAGGTGTTTTCCATTGGCTTACTTTCAAGAATAGTAGTATTGTTGTTTATAATTCAAATCGAAATGAAAACTGCCTTCACCTGATTAAGCTTCCTGAGGATCAGTCTTGGAATAATCACTTAACTGCAACCAGGTCATCCACTGATGATCTCTTGTGGATTGGCAGAGGTTATGGGAAGTGGTTGGGTGGCAATGGGGTTCTGAACTTTTGGAAGCTTCAGGTTGATGATTATGATAGTTACAAGTGTTCTACGACCATATCCAAGGACCGATGGGTGTTGATGCACACGATTAATAGTGCTTCTCTCTACAAAGAAATGTCATTGATTTCAGAAAGCAAGAAGATAAGGATTAATGAAATAGATAGAGGAATGAACCGTTATATTAGCGTGGAAGCATTGATTCCATTCAACCCTGTTGCCGCAGTCCTTAACCTGCAGCAAAAGATGTTTCTTTACAACTTAGAGAGCCATAGCTTGGAGTTAGTTCAGTATCGCGGTCGTCCTTATGGCAAAACATTTATTGCTCGTTGGGTTCCGTTCGTAGAATCTCTTTGTTTGTCATCGTATGGCCCTTTAGGTAGCACTTATGAATGACCATCGATGAAATGCTTCCCTTGTGATTGTCTTTGTAGTTGATGAATTCCCTTATGATTATGTTTGAAAGACACAGAATATCTATGTATTCTGCACTCATTGTGTTTGATACAGTTGATGAATTCTAGCACGTTGATTTTGGAAAGACTAGAACTCATGTCTTCTGCATCTCTGTTTAGACTACTCTCTTTATAATGTCTATGTACTCAGAATTAGTACTTTTTCATACATTAGTGAAGAACTCATTCAATTAAAAACATATACCTTTTAATAAATAACTTTCATTATTTTATTAATTATATAGGTCGTCTATGGATAATACGTCTTCCATTCACGTGTTATTCGAATGTGTTGGCTTTGATCTTATGGAGCTACAAAGTACTCCCATGAGACCTAAAGACAAACTAATAAAGTTGAATAGAATTACTGCAGGTATTATACAGGCTAATGGTTTTTTGGATCCGAAAATGACACAGAACCATGCTTGAAGCTAGATGCATCAAACAGCTCCATAAACCTCTGATCTGACACTCTTGCTTTCGCAGCAGCAAAGCGCTGGTATTCATCGAACACAGACGTCAAGCACCATCTTTGTAACTTCCTCAGGCATCCCACAAGACATCCAGTTCGATGCTGAATAAATGAACATTTCAGAACAAAATGTTAGAAATGTGTTACCTCCGCGTAAGCTTTCCACTTTGTCATTTTTGTTGTCCCAGTTAAAATTTTTTATTTTTATTTGTATTCATTTTTAGTCCAACTTTAACTTTAGAATATTTATTAAATTTAATAGGTATTTAAAAAGCTCAGAACATCACGGAGGAAGTCACAATTTACAACAAATCTGTAATGGGACAAACTTAATATACATCAAATGCGTTCATCATATACATCAAATTTCATTTAATGAATGTACCTTTCCTCGTTTGCAATGGATCAGTACAGGATGATTCTTCACATCTGTTAGAACGAAACGATAATCATGAGTTACAAAAAGAATTTACATTCTAGAAAACTGTAAAACTAAGATTAGTGATTTAAGAAGCAACTAATATATACCAATGGCAACTTTGAGTGCTTCATGAATTTTATCCTCTGGTATAGTCACAAAAGGTTCCTGTGGATATTCAAGTGTATAATCAACACTATAACCAATTAAACTTTCCTTTTTTTAAATAATAAATATCACTAAAATCTATTAATTAGAGGTGAAGCGATTTTACAAATTAGCGGAGCAAAGTCATTAATTAAGGGCTGGATCCTATACTCGGCACGAGGTCGATTCTGGTAATTTTCTTCAACATATATATTCAATTCATAATTTTTAACAGTTTACACAGTTTATTTCTCTAATTGAATTTAAATAAAACAATAAAACAATCATACAAGTGTATTTGAATGGTTGTATTCATTAAATTTATACAAAACTATGAATAGAAGTTTATTTCTATAGGATTTTATTTCTAAATAGAAGTTTTCTGTAAAGCGTTTATAACACGTTAGGATTATACATTTTTATAGAGAGTTTATTCCTTAATAGTATTCCTATGATCTATTTTATATAAACATAACTATATGTGTTCTATTAGTGTAATTTTTTTATATTTATTAATTTGTGTTTTAAAAAAATTATTTATTTAATAAATAAATTATAGTTGAACACGGGAAAATATTTCTCCACTTCGTCCCTACTAAATAAGTAAGGGAAAAACACTTACTTTACAACCCTCCATTCCGAACTGAAATAATTGGATTCCATTCGATTTCAGAAACTCCACATTGGCATCGGAATATGGCTCCGGGCACAAATATCTACAATCCAAACAAACCCTATAAATATGAATGATTAGATATATAGTAATTTTGGGTCATAATTATTTGGGGTCTGATTGGTATAGAATGATCTTTTTCAATTGAAATTAATTTTTTTTAATAAAATGTTCGATTTGAGTGGGAATAAATTCACTTCAGCGGTATAACAAACAGAGCCCTAATAACTTAACCATTGACCGGACAAGGAACAAAGATTACCACTTACACATTTTATTTTTGTCAAAGCGTTTTTAGCGAGATAATAATTTTATGAAATCTTATAATTAAAATATTAGAAGTTCTACTCATGAGTGTTTATCAATTTCCTATCTTACAATTGTTTGCTTATACATTTCACATCATTCTAATTTATATCATCTAAAATTTGAACATAAGATTGTAAAACAATTGGAAAATGGAAATGGTCAACGAAATATACTAAAATTAACTTATTAAGAAGGTATTCTCAAACATGAATTGTGATGAAACTTTTCTAATATCTGATTTTTTGAGAGAAAGTCTGATATGCAGTATGAACTCAGTAAATAATTACTCTATAAAATAATAAATGCATTAAAATATTAATACAAATTCATTGTCTCTATAATTACTTTATAAGAAAATTCCAGGTAATAGAATTAGAATAAAACAATTTACACTAATACTTTTAATAGCGGTTATAACAATATAAAGTACTTTAAAATCCTATTTACCATTAACTTTTCAGCTCAATAAAAAATTTATTACGTGAACAATACAACTTTTTAAACAAGTTAGTTTTTTCCAGCTAGTTTGTTTGAGAATCTAATCATAATAATTTATTAGAAAAAAACTATTTGATAAGGTACCAGCTACATTTCCATCTACCAGTTACATTTTCGGTTAGTTTGCATTTCCATCTACCAGTTACATTTTCGGTTAGTTTGCTTTGCTCCCTCAACGAACCGCAATCTTATTTTTAGAAATAAGTGCACTTATCTGCCCATTTGCTAATCATAATACACTGAGGTGCAGACGTGTGAAGGGATCTAATAGAGCATATTCCGCCGAAAAAATGCTTTAAGTGGTAATATGACAATTTTTAACATGCAAAAGTTGCTTTATTAATGTCCTAAACTAGCTCTAAGTCAAGGTCAAGTATCTAAAATGACAAAATTCTATACACAGACAATCAAAGATCAAATTTAAACTAAGTATGTTACAAAACTTAGATCGGATATTAAATATTGACAACGAATTGAGATGGTCTAGCAATGGTTAGCCCTAACATATTAGAATTCGTTAATTAAACTTACATGATCGACTTGAGATTGAGCGATTGAAGAAAGGCGAAGTTGGTAGAATCTGGGAAACCGGACCGGAATATACCGTAATCCACCATCGCGAAGTTGAGAGGTGGCGTAAACATCCCGCTACCGCACTCCTCCTTGCAGCCGATGACCGGGATCGACAACTTCAACACCTCCAACGGTGGTTGATCAACTGCCACTACCACACCATTTTTGCCGTTCGCTTCTTTGTCTACCTTAATCATCATTTTGCGTTTGAACTTTACTCTATTTTAATTTGATGATGATGAAATGATGAAGGGTTAATGTTTTAGACTGATGGAGTTGAATATTTATAGATTGCAAAGTGCAAACTCGATCGCGTAAGAAATTTACTTTTGTTTTTCGTACAAGCAATCAATTGGATTTTTACACGTGTCGGATTATTAGCTGATTAGCTCAGCTATGGGATGTATAATAGACTTAATTAAAATAAACATGTTTTCTTAATTTGATAGTTTTGAGGACTTGAGGGACTGACTTTGGATTCGTTAGTCACTTGGAGACAAGTAATTAAATTATAATGTTTAATATAGTAAAACAGAGTCAAATTAAATGAAATGAAACTGGAATGAATAAATTTTCATATTAAAATTAATAGTGAATTAAATAGTTACTTTTTTAGTGGAAGTATAATATAATTATTGTTAGCCTTGCTAAAAATACAAAAATTGTTATCGATTTAGGTTCTCTTCTCTTTAACTTAATATGTAAAATTCGTCCAGTTTTGTTCAGCTTTGTTTCGTTATAATTTATATTATACTTCAGTTTAGTTAAATTTAGTTCAGTTCAGTAAATTTTAATAGAAGGGTATATAACTTTAATTGAATTATAATTTTATGCCATCATTGTATATATTAATATATATTAATTAACCATGGATATGGAAAATGATATACAAATAAGGGCGAACTATATTAAGCAAGGTCTGGTTTGGCATTCAGGTTTGATTTGTTATTTTAAGTTTATGAAGTTTGGTTTATGCAGTTTAAATATAGATATATATCACCGTTGATGATCTCAGAATTTCTTCAAAGTTGTTAGTTAATTGTCAATTAATTATGATGCATGTATTATTCTGCAGTATACATCAATGAGCACTCAGAATATGCAGAGGGATAAAGAGACGGAATGGCTTTTGGATTTTGTGGAATCCAAAGGTCAAACTGGTCGGAAGGCTATGTATATATGTAAAAAACTTACAGATTTTTGATATAAATAAAAATAATCTTTGAGGACTTTATCCGATTCCGTCTTAAATAATTACACCTTCATATAATAATAAATACCTTAATATTCAATAATATTTATTTATATTTAATAATTTTCAACATGAATTAAAGATGTAAACTAATTATCTAGATTATTTTTTTCGATAAACGGATTGAACACTACTTTATTCAATTAAAAAGTCACAAGCTATAACGGATCTTAGTTACTTCGCCTCTCAAAATCACTTATAAATCTCTTAAAAATTCTATGGCTGTTTGTAATAGTGATTTAAACTTTTGAGTAGTAAAGATGACTTTTAGCTTTCATGTAATTAGTACTTCATCTATATATAAATCTTCTAGTAAAACTCAAAATATCGCTAGCCTCGATTAAGTTTGAAGCTTTTTAATATAAAAGTTTTAGTTATGAAAATTTTACTACTTATGTAGTATCATCTTTCGGAATCGCCCTCTGCTTCTTGTCTAATTGATATGATGATTTCATTTTATGTTAGATCTACAATTTAGTAATTTTGTTTAATAAATATAATATTTAAATTACGTACATTATTTTATTATGAAAAAGATATATTTAGTACAAACTTCTAATTAAGAATATATTTTTTATAAGAATATATTTTCTTCCATCCCAATGATATATAGGTGTTAAACTCTAAACATCTACCTTACCTCAAAACCGATCATACTGTTTCAAGACCGATCAGATAACCCTAAAAGTTAATAACACATAATTTATGTAAATGTTCACACCAATTTATTCTAAGATGTCAAATAAACTAGGTGTAAGGTTGGGACAATATCATAATTGATCACTTAATGGGGTGATCTTTCACGTCATTTTATCAAAGATACTATGATTTGGCTATAATAAATTTGTCGATGATTATCAATAAAATAACTTAATTTAACAACTGCTCTAAGTATTTTTGTTTTTAATAAGTAGTTTTATGAATTGATCACTTAAATTATTAATTATCTATCACTTTGGTTT
The DNA here is from genome assembly GCA_036897095.1 of Plantago elongata. Classification (NCBI taxonomy): domain Eukaryota; kingdom Viridiplantae; phylum Streptophyta; class Magnoliopsida; order Lamiales; family Plantaginaceae; genus Plantago; species Plantago elongata. The sequence goes on along the minus strand of JAYMSP010006346.1, from coordinate 3,639 downwards.
AGCTCTGTTTCATAGATTAGTGAATGAAAACTCTAGCGTGCTTGGTTGTTCTTGGTTCTTGTCTGTTGTATTGGTACTAAATGATTTAGATTTTATTTTTTCCAACTGAAATTTACTGAACTAAACTGAATAAAAATGAATCGAATGAGTTTTTAATTGAGGAGAAGAAATTAAGAAACTCTTACTACACAACTTGTGTTGTAAACTTTAATGTATATATTAATTTAATTTCTTCAAAAGATAGTTAATTAAATATGACCGGATGTCCGGATGGATACATGAACTGATGAAACATAAAAATCATGACTCATAACGAGTTGAGATTATGTTAAAAAATTATGGGTTTAATTAGGTCGGTTTGGGTTTAAGGTAAAAAATTAAATTATATATTAGAATCGTTAATTCTTTTCTTGTAAATTTTTTATATTTATCAATTCTACCGGACCTTTTAACCTTTCAATATATTGAGGATTGCAGTAACAATTTCATATAATTGGGGTAATTTCACAATTTCCCAAAGTGCAAATGATGGAATATAGGTGGTATATTAGTATATTCCCTGGCCTTTATATAAACAAGTAAATATGGTACATTCCACAGAATATGCTTGCCAATTTAGATTCTTCAGGGTGCTTTTTCTTTCTGTTTGTATATTTCCCGCGAGCCGCCCGCCACATACGTATTAATTATATATTCTAATTGAATGAGCCTATATTCTCCTCACCGGTAAACTCATTCAGTTTAATTTTATTTAATTCGGTTCAACTATATTTAATTATAATTTACATTACACTTCAGTTTATTCAGTTCAGTCTAGTAAATGTTAGTTGAAAATAACATAGTCTTAGCCCTTAGGCTCTGTCTCTTAAAATATACTGAACTTAAATAAACTGAACTGAATGAAACTGAACAGAACCGAATTTAACTGAACTAAACTAAAATAAGGTATAAATTATAACTAAAATGAACTGAACTGAACTTAACTTAACTTAACTTAAGTGACTTCTAAATTGAGGAGAACAGAGCATTACTATATCGGAAAACTGTAGACAACCTTTAGATAATTTATTGGGACCTAAATTTATTTAGATATAAATTTATATCACTAAAAATAATGAAGTAATTGATCTTATTAATTAAAACATTTATATTTTGATAAATTATTTATTGAGAGAAATAAATTATTCATTTTAAAAATTAAATTTTTAAAACTTTTTAAATACATAATGTTTTAACTTAATACTTGACTAGTTTGAGACTTCATGTATTAAAATAATACTACTATGGGAGAGAAAAGCCATGACATGATGTCTAGTGTTATTTCCAAGCATTTATTTCTGTCTTGTTTTGTACGAGTTGCAACATCTGCATTCAAATTGAACATTAAGGGGCTGGTTGATCAAGCATTTAAATACTTCTATTTAACTTGATGAATATAGATTTGGACTAAAATACACTACAAATACTTCATTTCAATTTCATTTCAAACACAATTTCACCAAAATCTCATCCAAATGGCCATTTGAGTGACATGTCAATCGGTCCCTAAATATGTGATGCGATTTGATTGTTGAGATTGGAGGGATCAAACGTACAAGGTCGAGTAGTAACCGAGAGATTATTTACTGGAATTCGGAGCTCTGATTATCCAATCAACCATCTGGTCCTCTAACCTAGCTCCCCGCAAGGATCACGGACTAAACTGGCACAACATGCTTCATTTACACCAGGAAATCTCTCACACGTTTGCACATTTTGAGCTGATCAAACATCTATTTGTGGCATCCAAGAGGAGCGATACAGACTGCTCTGTGTATTTCTAGAGAGCAGTTCATGTGATGTTTGGCTTGGACTTGTGTAAGTGGCCCAGTTGTATTATCAGTTATCACCCAGTGCATATTATGAATTTGGTTCTTCTCACACATCAAGAATGCACAACACCACAAAAGCTGATAAAACGACACAACATGGGTCAAGATGTTAAACAACCCGAAGCTTATAATAACACATAAAACTTTTCAGACGCGTTAAAAAGTCCAAAGACATTCCGGAATATGACTGACATTCAGTAGCATTGCTCTGTATTTCAGGCATAATAGAGATTAGAAAAGATGATTTTCGGCCATTAACTGAAGAATTCCGGCGACGACAATCAACATCTTTCAAGTTTCAAGAACAAATTCGGGATCAGATTATCAGAATAGGACAGGTATGTGACTGATTCGTGTATAGATAATAGCAATTGAAACAATTTGAAACCAATTGGAACAAGAAACCAAAACCTAGTTGAATTGGGGAAATACGTATTTCCGAAAATACGTGGCCTCCAAAACGTATTCGTGCTTCATAGGTTATCACTGGCCATCTAATTATACATCACACTTGTCTTGTGTAGATTAAGATTCAATTGTAAATTTGGGAAATCAAGAATCCATACCTTCAAATTTGTTTCAATTGCTGTGGTCAACCTCACAAGGATCCATTTTCAAGTTAGTAATGGCTTCTTCTTTAACCAAAGGAAGACTTCCTGTAATCAATCTTCTGAGGCTCAAAGGAGAATCCATTCTAAACCAGTTGCATTTGGAGGAGAAGCTTCTGCGAACATCAGCCCATAACTGGTGCATCGTCAACGATGGAACTCTTAATCCCACCATTGTCATGGGTATATCAGGGTAACTTATTAAATTCCTTTCCTCCATACTTATTGTATTACTCTATGTATTAATAATGTTTGTTTAGCTTCATTGATGATGGATTTTTCTATTGACTTGCTCATAATGGAAATATATATTGGTTTTAGGCAGTAAGATTTCCGCATAAAGGTTATGGAATTCTACATACATTTATAGCTGGGTCAAAATGCTTATGTAAATGGTATCAGTGGTAGTTGTTGTTTAGACGGTTAGACAATCTTGTTCAACAACTACTCATTATGCTCCTAATCTTTACAAAATGTTCATCTGTAGCCTCTTCTATCTGCAACGGTCATTTTCTATTGTCTAGGATGATCAGAGCTAGGCTCAGGTCATAGTATCTAGTGTCCATGCTTGCCATTGTGGTATATTCTTAAGGACTACGCCTGGGATTTAAAAAAAATAGTTTTTAACAAGTGGCCTCTGGGTTCTGTTTCGGCATATGGTTACTTTACTTTATAAAAATCCAAGAAGTTAGTTTTTGCAAATACTGAATAGCTTAAAAGCCAATAAAAAGTCTAGCACCTTTAAAAGGCCCTTCCTGCAAGTACCCCCTCAGTAGATATAGTTTGAGTTGATCCAGCATGTTATCAGATAAGAGTCCATATATTGCTCTATATTCTATACTATTAGAGTATCACTATTCTCTGAGGCATGTAAATTTAATTGTGTATCAGAATTTATTATCTACTTACAACCTTCCTTGGTATTCATGCTACAGATCCATCTGTGCACTTGTGCAAGAGGTTGACGTGTGCATTACATGAATATTTTTGCCGTAGGAAACCTGCTGAACTTGTTGATACCGAATGTGTTTTAAGAGATAAGATTCCAGTCATCCGAAGATTTACTGGAGGTGGTACTGTTACTGTTGATCAGGGGACAATTTTTGTGACTTTTATTTGCAATAAGGATGCAGTTCCAGGTTTGCAGGCATATCCTCAGC
>JAYMSP010006345.1:0-11826 GCA_036897095.1 Plantago elongata | reverse complement strand
ACGCATTAACCCGCTCCGCAAGTTCCTCCAGAACCTTGCTATGATCGTCCACGACCCCCTCGACCCAGGTCACCCGAGTCCCCGTGTACTTAGCCTTCACCGGAGCACCACTTACATTGGAACCGAATGCTATTCCCTCCATCTTACACTAACTTCCCACGAACTACCTTGCACACCAACAATTCAGAACCAACCGCGTGGCTCTGATACCACTTGTCACGAGATAAAACTCTAAAGTTGTGAAAGACTCGACCCGTGCGGCACTAGACTAGTTTGCCTCAAGACTAGCTAGGGAGCCTTCTATCAGAGTGCGGAATATGTGTGTATGAAGAGAGTAATAAAGAGCTTGGAAGTTTGCAAGAATGCTCGATTGCTTGATTGATCAAAATGGTGAGGCCAAAGGCCTATTTATACATGATTCCACCTCCTTTAAGTAAGAGTGGAAAGCTATCTAGAGTAATCTAGATCTATCTACTAATTACAAATACTAATTCTCTACAATTTACATGATACATTTAGAGAATTCCCATCTCCATGGCTCCTCATGATCTTTCTAGATAATTCCTCCATGGACTTGGACTTGGGCCGCGCAAAGTAGTTGGGTCGTGACATCCAGCTCCAGATCCTCGACCATCCGAGGCAGGCCGAATAACCATCCGTTCAAGGCTCCTATCTTCCCTGGGTATCAGGGATGGCGGGACCTAATGAACTGTGATTGTGGGGTCTAGCAGTCACCTACCTATCCGGGTGAAGGGACTTCCGTGGACCCGATCGACCTTGATCCAAATTTAAGTGAGCTACCGTGCCCGACGAAGGACCTGTGGGAGGTAAGGGAGATTATTCGTCGGATTACTCGCTCGCACACCGCGGCACGGAAGAAGCGCAAGAGGGAGGTCCGGAGGCGATGGCTTGCGCGGATGAGAGTGGTGGCGGGGGTAGGTCCGGATGCATACGTGGAGATTGATGAATCCAGCACGAATGATACAGATTGGTGAAGGCGGGGTATGCCCCATTAACTTTTGTATTTTGCCAAGTTTTGTTACTATGGACAATATTTTTCTTCATCTGTTTTGGTTTTTGAACGGCTTATCCGGATAGTAATATCCAGACTGAAATATATATATCGCTTTCTGCTTATTCTTGTGTATCCGTATCTTCCTTTATATCTCGCATTCTAGAGTAGCGCATCCGAGTTTATCCGACGGTAAACATCCAAAGAAAATAATCATCCATGAACTGTGAACTTCGTTAATATAAGTCGATTAGCTAAGTTGATATATCCGAAGATATTATCATCCGAAGGTCTATGATATCCGAGGGGAATACCAAACGTCGTTAACTGCATTAGTGTCCATTAAACCCTTTCTGATTCTCCAAATGATCTGATCCGTTGGATCAGGGATAGTGGGTGGCCGCGATCGAGCGGGTGGTTGGATTTCTAAAATTTTCCCCTCCTATAAATAGGGGTGCCGTCAACGTCAGATTCATCGCATTTCTAGAAAGTGGATTTTCGTGCAAAATAGCATCCGAAGCAGAGTAGTTGAGTGATCCGAAGCAGAGTGGTAGAGCAGTCCGAAGTGGAAGCTGCCTTCGATCCAATTTCCCGATACAAACAAGTAAGTGTCCGAATCCTTCTTTGTTTTCAGAATATTTTAGTTCATTTATGTCTATGTAGTGCTTCGTATGTACTGTTTTTAATATACATGATACGGCTGTTACTTTTATTCGGAGTGCCGAGAAACTTGAGTACGTGTAGACGATTAAGCTAATCCGGACAAATTTGACCACGCTCGCTAACTCCTAACTGAAATTAGGGCTAGAGGGACCTTAGATTAGGATCCAGTGAGAAGCGCTTTGTACCAACTCGGCTAGGTTAACCCGAACCTATTAGACTTAACCCCTTTCCTTCCTTTATTAGGATGTCCGATAGTGATAGTTAGAACGTTCGAGAAGGTTAGAGTTATGGATCCAAACCTGGGTCTAGCTCTGAGTCAGGGCCGTACTCCGTAACTTCAGAGGAGCAGGCTGACGTAGCCGCCGAGGAGGTTGCTGAAGAACCGAATCAAGGATCGACAATCGGTGGCTTCTACTTCTCATGTCGGTCATGTCCACCGCACCACCACACGAGAGATTGGTGCTAACAACGGATCCAAAAGCGAAACTTCCTCTCGAGGTCGGTTTCCTATGCCGTAACTTAGGTTATAACACTCGGATTCGTCCTTACCAATTACTCTTCATCCTGGATCCTCAGGAACCTTTGGCTGAAATGTTAGAGGATACAACCCACGCAGCCCCCGATGTAGCCATGTTCGAGTCGGGTGTCGAAGATACGGTCCGAGCGGTTACTCCATTCTGAATTATCCCGGTGATAGATGTTGATCGGTCCCTAGATATTGGGGTGGCTCAAGCTAAGGCTCCAAAGGGCGGAGATTTGGCGGTGGAGGAGGTCGAAGTTGTCAAGGAGGAGGAAGTCGGCAAAGAGTATGACGAAGAAGAGGATACCGTCGGGACGTCAAGTGGTCGGGTGTATGATATCAAGTACCGAAGGAGTAGGGCGAAGGTCGTCCATCCGGATGAAGCTGGAGAGCTGAATTTGGACGATACTCTTCCAACTCGAGCCAGTGAGTTGAATGAGGAGAAGATGAATGATGTCCGAGCTAGGTACGAGATACCCGAGGATCTGGAATTGATAGCTCCGGATCCCAAGCATGCCTTTTATAACCCTCCGGAAGGGTGTATGGCGATGTACGAAGCCTCGTTACATTGCATGTGGAGGCTTCCTGTTGCTCCATAGTTTCTCCAAATTTTTAATGACCTAGGTTTGAGCCCTCATCAAATCATCCCGAATTCTATGGCTAATTTAATGTGCTTCGGAGTCCTCTGTAAACACATCGGCATTCATTTGACAACTGTGAACTTCTAAAGGCTATTCGAGATCAAGGCCAGTGACTCGCATCCGAACTTCTATTCCTTCTTGGTTCGATCCGGATATGTTTTCTTTGAAGATCAAATCTCTTCTTTAGGTGTCGAATGGTGGAAGAGATATTTCTTCGTTCGTCCGGTGCTGGAGAAGGGTCAACCCGAGTCAAGCCGGGAGAAATGGATTTTCCCGAAGAACTTCTCTCGAGAGATTTATCCGTTTGCTCGGACACCGGCGAAGAATTTACCCTTATGGATGCAGGCGCTCAGAAAAAGGAATCGGACGGAAACATATGTCTTCCGAGGGTTGATCTGTCAACCCTTGCCTTATTTGGCCAGACTGGCTCCAGAGTGTTACTGTGGTAGTCCGCCACGTGATTTTGGTCAGTAGTGGTTCCGTAGTTCTATAAGTGTTTCATGTTTTCATTAATTTTTGCTCTTCTTATCTGGTTCAAGTATAAACAATATGGATCTACCTCACTCTTCTTTTTTTATGCAGCTTATTGGTTCGAATACATCATGTCGGTCTTGCTCTAGCTGAAGAGGAAACAAAGAGAGGACCAACAATGTGAGATAGCTGAGCAGCAGCGTAGCCAGACTATCAAGGTCTCCACTACCTTCCCAGTGGAAGAGTCTGTCAACGCTGCGACTTTCTTGGATTTGAATACTGAGAGTTGCCCAGGGGCGGGAAGAGCTTCGGAAACCGACTCCGAAGCAGGGGAAGACCAAGGCCGGAAAGGAGGCTGATGCGAAGAAGCCGCTTAAAGCCTCCAGGTCTTCTGTTTCTAAGGTCGACTCCGGATCAAAGAAGGCGTTCGAAGGTTCACTTCCTTTGGCGAAGAAGGCGACAGGAAAGGCAGTCCCAGGCTCGAATGATGACTTAGAGGCCGAGGTGACCAGACTGGTGGCGATGAGCGAGGTAAAGCGTATAGCCAAGTTGGCTGAGGTGAATCAGAAGGTTAGTATCCGAGGCTTGTAACCTTTGCATAATCTTCATTTTTTGTCTACTAAATCTCTCGGGATTGTCTTCTTACAAATGGTTGCCGTAGTCCGGGCCTGTTCTCATGTTGCCAGAGAGAGGGCTGAGATTGACACTCAGCTATCGAAGTCCGAGGCGAGCGTCAAAGATTTGGAGTGGAAGTTTCAGGAGTACAAAAATAAGTATCAGAACGTGCTCTCGGATCTACGCAAATCGGATGAGAACCGTCAAGCATTAGCGCGCGATTTGGCCCAGGCTCGGACTGAGCGTGAAAATTTGGTGAAGGGTGTTGGGGAGATTTTGGAGTTGTTCCAGAGTTTCAAGGAGTTGATGCTCGAGAATATACAACACACCCGGGTAAGGACTTCTTGTCCTCTACTTCTTGCAAGTACTTCTTGATGAGCTCAGTGAACGACGCTCGGGTGAAGGGGTTCGAGGCTGAAATTGGTCAACTCAAGCTGGAGGAGAAGCTCCTGAGTGACTTCGACCTGAAGAGCACGGGCTTAAGTGCTTACAATAATGCTGATGGCACTCGCTTCACCGGTGAACCTCTTGTTGACGCCGAGCTAATGAGTGATGAGTTGTCCGAGCTGGTTGCTATGGAGACTCCGGATCTGAAATTCAGTCATGGGGGCTCCTTTATTCCGGAATTTGTATCCGAAGTGCTTCTCCAGCATCTCCTGGTTCCCCTAAAGGACTATGTTGCTCAGAACCGGAACTGGTTGAGTCTTCCTGGTCCGGTTATTGGACAAACAGGTCTAGACCTGATGGAGCTTGCCCCAAGGTATGTCGAGATGATGAGGGTGAAGCATGAAGCCAAGGTGGCAAAGAAGTCTGCCGGAGAAGGAAGTTCCCAGGCCCCGAACTGAAAGAGATATGAAGGCGGAGTATGCTCCGTGAGCTTGTGTATGGTCTTCGGACCTTAAGACAATTCTCTTAATTTCCCTTGCATCTTCATGTTGTGTTGAATATTTTTCTCCATCTATTTGTACTTCGGATATTTATTTGCTATCAGTAAGGCTTCGGCCTTATGGTTAATCTTTCTGTTTTGAGTATTCATCGAATGTTTTCAATTTATGTGGGTTCGGGATATAACTTGCATGCTTAGGTGAGTCTCCAGCCTTGCCATTGGGGCATGAGCTCTGTTTATCTCTTCGAAATGTTTTGTTCGGTTAGTAATGGAATATACCCGAACGTTCATGAATTGTTATCTTGCTTACAATCATTTCTTAGATCGGAATACATTACATCTGAAACTCTTGTGTTCGAATATGTGTGTTCGTGAATAAATGAGGCAATTCTTGAAAAGATAGCCGTTGTATTGATTTGACGGAAATACAATTACAAACGGTCGGATCAAAAAGACCTCAACTAAATGTCTTCGGGTAAAACAGAAACGGATAAAAACATCCTAAGTATAAAACTTCTACAAATTTCTTGGATTCCAGGTTCTTTTGAGCACTCTACCTTCAAGATCCTCCATCTCGAAGCATCCATTGCTTCTCACTCCGATGACTTTGTACAGACCTTCCCAGTTCGGTTTGAGCTTCCCGACATGATTGAGGATGTCGGCTTTTCTCAGAACCAAATCTCCAATCTGGATGTCCTTTTTGCACACATTTTTATTGTAGGCCCGAGCAATAGAGGCTTAGTACCTTAGGATGCGGGCCAGGGAGGATTCTCTCTTTTCTTCGAGGAGTTTAAGCTCGTATATCCGAGCGGCCTCATTCCCTTTGGGTTGGTACCGTTGGATTCTCTGTGTTTCCACGATGACTTCCGAAGGTATGACGGCTTCGAAGCCATACACCAAGGAGAAAGGAGTTTCTAGGGTGGTGGTCCTTGGAGTGGTCCGATGAGCCCAAAGTACACCATCCAAATCTTCAACCCAGCTTCCTTAGAATGTCTTGAGTCTTTTCTCTAGAATTTTCACAATGGTTCGGTTGGTAGACTATACATGCCATTGGCTTGGGGTACCCAACCGAAGTAAAAAGTTGTTCGATCTTCAAAGACTTGCACCATTCCTTAAGCTTGTGCCCGGAGAATTGGTCTCCATTGTCCGAAATGAGGATCCTAGGTAATCCGAAGCGACATATAATGTTCTTCCAGATGAAAGTTCGGACTCAGGCTTCTGTTATGATAGCCACTACTTCGGCTTCCACTCATTTGGTGAAGTAATCAACTGCTACTATCAAGAACATCTTTTGATGTGCTCCTCGGGGAAAAGGCCCTACAATATCGATGCCCCATTGATGAAATTGGTACGAGATAATTAACGAAATCATCGGATTGCATGGCCTGTGCAGAATGTTGGCATAAAATTGGCAGCCGCTACAGGTTCAGGCGAAGTTAGCCAAGTTTTTGTCTATTTTAGGCCAATAGTAACCTTGCCCGATGATTTTTTGTGCCAAAGTTCTTCCTCTGGAGTGACTTCCGCAACTGCCACTGTGAATCTCTTCTAGGATTGTCCGAGCCTCTTGCGGTCCGAGACAACGCAAGTGAGTTCTGTTGAAAGATCTCTTGTAAAGTTCATCCTCAAGTAGGAAGTAACGGGGTGCTTGGCACTGGACATTCCGAGCCTCCGTTGGATCCGAAGGTAATGTTCCATTCCGAAGGTAAATCAAAATGTCAATCATTCAAGTCCTCTCCTCGTCGAGTTGTTATAACAGAAGTTCTTGATTGTGGAGAGAGGAGGTCAAAAGAGTTAGGAGAATTATACTTCTCGTATCCACGACTCCGGACTCTGAAGCAAATTTGGCGAGGGAGTCTGCCTTCTCATTGTATGATCTGTCAAACTTCTCAAGGGAGAATTCCTCGAATTTTGACACAACTTCTTTGAGTTTTTCTAGGTACTGGATCATACTCGGACCTTTGGTGATGAAAGCTCTGGAATATTGTGATTCCACCAACTGAGAATCTGTGTAAGCTCGGATTCTGTTTACCTGAAGTGCCTTAGCCATCTGAAGACCTACCAGAAGGGCCTCGTACTCGGTTGTTGGTCACCCGGAAGTCAAGTGTAATAGCATAATTTGGGCTCCTTTGGGACTCTGGAGATGAACACCTATACCCCCGAGCCTTCCATTGGACGATCCGTCCACTTGCAAAATCCAGGCTGGTATCTGCTTCTCTATGGTTTTTTCGGGTCCATAGTCTTTTCTTTCATCTGAATATATGTTGATTCGGCTGGGCCAACTTCCATCACGGTATCCGAGTCTTCTACAATGAACATCCACTGATCTCCGAAAAGACCATTTTCATGATCCGATTTCTCTTCCTCTATTGCCAATGATTCGAATAGGGGAGCTTCGGGTAGTATCTCTGGATCTATGAGTTCGAGACATGTTGGTTCCGAATCCTTGTGGTCTTCTTCTGGGTGGTCGACTAGGAAGTCGGCTAGTACTTGGGCTTTCTTGGCTGACAAAGCCTGGTACGAGATATCACACTCGCTTAGTTCGACATTTTGAGAGTCTTCCGAACTGATCCGGTCTTCCCACTACCTGTTTGAGAGGCTCAGTGGTCAAGACCACAATTGGATGTGATTTGAAGTAAGGCTTGAGCCTTTGGGCTGTGTGGATTAATGCATAGGATAGCTTCTCGATGTGTAAGTATATGAGTTCGGGTCCCGCAAGAGCCTTGCTTAAGTAGTATACGGGTAGATGATCATTTCCCCGGATCCGGACTAGTACGGAGCTCATAGCCTCGTTTTTCATTGCTAAGTATAAGTATATGGGTTCTCTTTCAATTGGTTTGGACAAGAGCGGAGGTGAGAGTAGATAAGTCTTGAGATTCTCGAAGGCTTTCTCGCATTCCTTGGTCCATACGAATCCGTCCCCTTTCCTTAGGATCTTGAAAAATGGCAAGTTCTTCTCTGCGAACCTCGAGATGAATCTACTAAGAGATAAAACTCTCCCGATGAGTTGTTGCACCTCATTGACATTCTTGGGCTGAGTTAGGTCAAGGATGGCTCGGATCTTTTCCGGATTAGCACTAATGCCCCTTTTCGTGACCATATATCCGAGGATTTACCTCCTTTGACCCCAAAGGTGCATTTCTTCGGATTCAAGCTCATCCCGTACTTCCTAAGGATGGAAAAGCAGTTCTCTAGATGCCAATGTGACTCTCTTTGGTATTGCTCATGACCAACATATCATCCACGTAAACCTCCATAGTTTTCCCGAGCTCTTCTTTGAACATCTTGTTTACGAGTCTCTGATATGTAGCTCCGGCATTCTTGAGTTCGAAAGGCATTACCTTGAAGCAATACGCTCCTCCTGCTACGAAGAACGCCGTCTTCGGAACATCCTCTAGTGCCATTCGGATCTGGTAGAACCCTTGATAAGCATCCATAAAACTTAACAAGGCACATCAGGATGTAGAGTCTACCAGTTGATCGATCTGAGGCAAAGGATAGGGGTCTTTTGGACAAAACTTGTTGAGTCTAGTGAAGTCATTACACATTATCCATTTCCCTGGGGACTTTTCAACTAAGACAACATTGCAAACCCAATTCGAATACTGACTTCTTCAATATGTCCGGCTTTTAACAGTTTGTCCACATCGGCGGATATGATTGCATCTTCTATAGGTCCGAAGTCTTTTCTCTTTTGACGGATATGTTTGACTGTAGGGTCCATGTTCAGACGGTGAACAGTTACCCTTGGATCTATCCCTCTGAGGTCATCCGTACTCCAAGCAAAGATGTCCGAGTTCTTTCGGAGGCAAGATACTAGTTTCAACTCTACCTCGGAATTCATTTCAGTCCCTTTCTTAGTCTTTTTGTCCGGATCATCTTCAATAATCTGAATGTCTTTGATGGTCTCGGGTGGTTCGATCCGAACAGACTTAGGAAACTTGTGGTCTAAAGATCCTACTCCGATTTCAGTCTTCGGAGGTTGTGGTATGCTCAGCCCTTTAAATATGGAAAGTATCGGATTGGTAGCTACATTCGTAGATAAGATGTAGCATTCCCAAGCCTCTCGTCTGTTCCCTAATTCTTCTCTAACTCCGTAAGGAGTGGGGATTTTGATTCGATTGTGCAATGGGGATGAGATAGCTCGGAACTGATTGAGACTTGGTCTCCCGAAGATGACATTGTTGTTGAATGCTTTGTCCACCACGAGGAACAATATTGTGAAAATGGGCGGAACAATACTCGGAGAGGTACCCATTGATACCTGAAGCTTGATTGTTCCAATGGGCGTGACAAACGCATCTCCGAATTCGGATAGGGAAGTATTCACCTTTCCGTACTCGATATCCCCCAAGTTCATTTGATCTATGGTCCTTTTGGATATGATATCCGAAGATCTGTCGGTGTCTACTAACACTTTGTTGACTTTATAGGTGGCAATTACCAGAGCTACTACCAACGGGACATTGGGGGGTCGGGTATCTCCACTTCCGAATGTAGGGGGAGGTATTTCTTTATCATCGAAAGAGATGGTGTTTGATCCCCTCGGAGGTGTTGGGTTTCTCACTAGGTCCCCATTCCGGATATCTTGTGCGGTTCTTTCCCTTGCATTGCGGCTGTCTCCACCACTCGGACCACCGACTATAGCATTAATAACCTCGCTATAAGGCAGGTTCTCGTAATCCCCCTCATCCGGATACTCCTCGTATCTTCTTACTTCGGGAGGTGGAGTATTCTTAGGTGGTGGTGGAAGTGTTATGGATTTATGCCTCAGGCTCCTCCCTTTCCTTCCACTCGGAACCTGTTCCTCCATAGAGTACGACTCTTTAAGTTGTCCACTTCGGTCTGTATTTCAATTTCTGTCTTGAGCTGGATATATTTCTCCGTCGAGTGTCTGGTTTGCCTGTGAAAGGCACAATAAGACCTAGCTTCCTTACCTTTCCTATTTTTGTAGAAAGGTCTAGGCCATTGGATGTCTAAATTCTTATCGACCATAATAGATAAGATTTCTTCTCTCGAACGATTCAACCTAGTGTACTCAGCATACCTCCTAGGAGGAGTTCGCTCTCTTCGGAACTCCTATTTCCCTCGGGTGTCCTTTCTCAAGTCTGACTTCCAAGCTTTAGGAGCCTCTTGCTTAATAGGTTCCTTGGCTTTCTTCTGTCCGGCTCTAACGGGGACATTTTTTCATATTCAACTCCGTATAGGACATGATCACAGATATCTTCCAACTGCCTTTCATTCAATATTTCCTCTTCGGATAGCTTCTTTCGGAGATCATGATTGGTGGTGTTAGTATATAGGTGACGGACCCGTTCCTTTTTATTGTGCGCTTCTACCTGTCGGACCTCTGAATTAAACCTATCCAAAAAGGTCCGAAGATACTCAGTCTCGGATTGGATGACTCCGGCTAGATGATCCACGAATCTTTTCCTCCTCTTGGATTTCTGGAATGTTTTCAAGAAGAGTGTGAAACATCATCAAAAGATCTTATGGGTCTGGACGGTAGACTTGTCCACCAATCCATTGCTTCCCCGAAGAGAGTAGTAGAGAAGTTGAGCGCTTTGAGGTTGCCGTTCAATCCGTTGTTATCCATCTTAGATTCATATCGTGTGAGATGGGAAGCCGGACAATTGCCTCCGTAGTATCACTCCAAGTTCGAAATGGTGCATTACATTGGCTTTTTCTCTCTCCGGATAGCATTGCTTAGAGGATTCGGAACTCTTGTGGTCATTTTCTCCTGAGCATTGACCATCTTGCTGAGCTTGGCCATTTCAGTTTCTAAGGTTTTTTGTCGGATGTAGATCTGCTCGGAGGTAAGCTTTTCTCCTGTCTTTGTATCCAAGTTAGTTCCTGGTATTTTTTTCTGCTCTAACTTCAATGACACTTTCTCCGGCAAATTCATCAACCTTCCTCATATTAGAGGTCACCCTGTTTGTTCTGGCCAGTTCGGCTCTAGCTCCTTCGGGACTCTTTCCTTGATGCTCCCGGGAGTTAGTTCTCAGGTTGATCAGATGACGAAGGTCATTATCTCGGATTACTTCCCCAATTATTTTCTTGATCGGTCTTCTCTCATTGTGCAGGCTCGGGTTGTTCTGGGTGGGCTGTTGAGGTGTTGGCTGGACATTGTTCGAGCCTAAACATCCTTGAATGACATTTAGTAGTAAGCCTAATTGATTGTCATTCATACCAAATTCATAAGGAGAGATGACCGTCCCATTCGGCAAAGTGAAATTCCTTCCGACTAGCGGCCCATGCGCTCTTGACGGAGGAGGCTGTTGGGCCGGAGGCACCGGGTCTCTCTCGGTGAGATCCGGAGGAGCTTCTTTTGACGAAGCAGATGTAGTATGACCGTCACTGGGTTGGCTCCTCCTTGCTCGGATGATAGCCCGAGTTGCTGCTGTCTTCCGAGTAGGTGGTCTACCCCGAGGATGTCCAACTGGAATTCCCTCTGAAGGTGATACTATCCGACCAAATTTCCTTGGTCTGGCCATATTTTCCGAATTAAATAGTTAATCCGAATGACTTAGCTTTTTGCTCGGTTTCCTACATACGATGCCAATTATGTTGATGTAAAAGCCCCAACCCTCGAATGTTACTAAAATCAACTAACTCTTTGAATCTTGGAAGTCCTCGGATGATGCGAACTCCAATCCTTGCACTCATAGCTATATATCCGGACCTGCACAAACGGCTGGAAAGGGGGGGGTTAGAACCTTTAGATCCGGTTTGCCTTGGATCAAACCGGATGAGAGACATTACTCGAGAGTGATTGTATATCAACTCTGTATAATTGAAGGTATAAAGCTTATAGTAAAGTGAGAAGACTAAGTGAGCATGCTTGAGTTTACCTTGAGATGTGTTCCCTATTTATAAAGATTAATTCCCATCTTAGGTTAGACTTACTGGATTGTACCAAGTGTTGGGCCAATAGAGCTTCATTAAGCCCGTGGATCATATGATTGTCATAACCCATATAGCTTTTTGGGCTTCAGGGCTAGATTAGTCATTTTGTAGGATT
>JAYMSP010006344.1:0-11832 GCA_036897095.1 Plantago elongata | reverse complement strand
CAGAACATCAAGCAAATAATCTTAGCAGGTATATAGAGATATACCTGCCGAAGCCTCTCATCAAATATCCACTAAAATAAGTAATGGATGTACAAAAAGATTCAAGAGACCTTGAACCATAAAACACTAGTGAGAGTAGAAAAACCCTATTCTCAATCTATCTATCTAGAAGACAAAGCTAGAAGATTACGAAGATTAGTAAACGGGAATAGTATCTATGCTATGACAATGGTGTTCTTGCTTTTCACGAAGTACTCTTTACAATGAGCTCGATCTTGTATATGTAGATGGTCAATCTGACCGGATCAAGCCCATGAAATTTGTTGCTTATCCTTATCTTCAAGAGTCCACAAAATCTCAACAAAGAGTCATTTGCTTCTTGTTCACTCCAAGAGACAATTTGATCTTTATACTTGTTGAGATAAGAATTATCTGGTGTCTCTCTTGATATAAGAAGACTCCTGCACGACACAAAGACTAGACACACGTGGAAGGTAAGTGTTAGTGAAGAATGGTAATTAACTGATTAAACCTAAAGTGCATAAAACCGGACCGGTGGATGTTGTAGGCATTGTTGTAGCAACATTAGTTCCAACAATGTCTCAAAGATCCTGCACTTTCACACCGTTCGGTCAAAACCTTTCACACACACGCAAGATCAACTGAATTTCTAGGTGTAATACTGTAATAGAAGCAACGCTCTATGCCGGCTTCGTAAAACCCCGCTGATAAAAACAAGCTATTCACCAAGTAGGTTACTTTCTAGTTTTTTTTTATCATTCAAAATACATTGTAAAATAAAATGAGTTCTTTACAACAAGCATAAGATATCCTCACTGAGCAGCAATAACCCATATAAATAATAATACATCACCACAACCAAACTGAACCTCAACCAGGTCGGTGTTAAAGCAAACATAAGGATAACTAGATCAATCCTCAAAACCGTTACCACTTTCCAGTTAAATGTTGGAAATATCAATGGTGTAGCTTTTCGGATCAGATCCACCCATCAATCTAAGTATCTAACTGTTCCAGCTAGGACAGTATTCACAATTGCTAAGAAGGTCATTTACTATCTTCAGATCTAGTGTTCTTAGAACCTTGTTAAGAAGCATTATATGGCTTTCTGGATACATTCTAGTATTGTTGTAATACTATAAACCAGCATGTACTATACTATCCTGGCTCTATCTCAACTACTGACCACCCACACCCAATTCCCACTAGAATCATCACTTTGGCCATCTACGATCTACCTAGACATCTTGCGTAACACTGCTGGATTTGCAACATAAGATGTCACACAATTATGTCGTAGTGAATCACAAGTGCCAAGGAGGATGCAATTAGCCCTTCACGCACCCATGTCCCATCGCGCTGTGATGGCCTTAATAATTTATTGTAGTATGAATTGGATGTCCACCTCCAATACTCTCATTTTGGGAGCATATCTCCATTAATGAGTAACCATCCACATTGTCACCTCGGAAATCAGAAACTATCCAAGGAGCCACCTTTGCAAAAGGAGATGGGAGAGCGGAGACACCGAATCATAAGCTCAAAGCTCCGCCAAAAGAGTTGCCAAATTCTTGCCAAATTCTGAAAGATTGAATTATAACAGAAACGAAAAGAGTTACAATCATATTTCATAATCTGTATTATTATTATTATTATTATTATTATTATTATTATTATTATTATTATTATTATTATGTATCCAGTGTGCATGTAATATAGGAAGGTTCAGATCGATAAACTCACCTCCTATTCCACTAAAATGAGTCCTGCTGCTACCACCATCACTACAAATACTAATAATAATCAATAAATACATGGACATCGAAGGGTGCTAATTAATCCATATATAAAACTGAAATCTAGATAAAAAGAAATGTTAATGATAGATAATTATTATATGATATCGGATTCCTCCATCGATCTATTTTGCAGACAGGAATATAATTGTATGGAGTATTATTTTTGTATATTGTTCTGATTCTATAGGGTTAGAAGAATTAGGTGTAGAAATCTAATGAAACATGGTATTTGGTTGGTTCATCATATAGACACTTAGAAACTAACGGTTAAGAATTAAATATTGGATGAAAATTAATTAATATAACTAGTGAACAATTATAGTTGGTGGTCATGAGTAGTAAGTACAGTATCTGATTCTGACTTTCTGTTATTCTGTTCCACCTAGACTACTAACCACGAAGATTTTACCCGTCAATATCCTACGAAGACCAAGACCTTCTCCTTCAACTCTTTTTCATATCTTTAAATTTTTACTTCATTTCCATTTCAGTCTGTTATTGCAACTTCGACGACAAGGCCAATGTCCCGTTCTCATCAGAAGTTATTGTATATGCAGTTCACCATTCTTAAAACAAGAAGCAATAGCCCCGGAAAGATATGAAAGAATATATGACCGTGACTTTTATACTAATAGATTGTTTTCACTAATATTGGTACCGATGTTGATGCACCGGTGCGTGTAACAGAGTATGAAACAGAGGAGCGAAAATAAACAGAACATCAAGCAAATTATATACCTGCCGAATCCTCTCGACAAATATCCACTAAAATAATCAATGGATGTACAAAAAGATTCAAGAGACATTGAACCACAAAACACTAGTCAGAATTGAAAAACTCTCTTCTCAACCTATATATCTAGAAAACCTAGCTAGAAGGTTTCAAAGACTAGTAAATATGAAGAGTATCTATGCTATGACAATGAGTTATTGCTTAAGTACTCTTCACAATGAACTCGATCTTGTATTTATAGATGTTCAATCTGACTGGATCAAGCCCATGTGTTTTGTTGCTTATCCTTATCTTCAAGAGTCCACAAAATCTCAACTACCAAGAGTCCTTTGCTTCTTGTTTACTCCATGAACCAACCGATCTAGATACCTTGCTTAGATACGATTTCTTTGGTGTCTCTCTTGCAAGATACAAAAACTAAACACTCGTGGAACTAGGTACGTGTTAGTCAAGAATGGTAATTAATCAATTAAACCTAAAGTACATAAAACCGGACCGGTGGATGTTGTAGGTATTGTTGTAGCAACATTAGTTTTAACAATGTCTCTAACATCCTGCACTTTCAATCTCCCCCTTAATTCCTTTCTTCAGAACACTCATAGAAATACAAAAAATAGAAATATAAAAATAAACAGAAGATAAGCAATAAGTACGAATTTTTAAAATTTTCCATTTTTTTTAATATTCGAAACAAGACACTACAATGAAAGAGGCAGTACAAGAGCTAAAGATAAGACAAATAGAGCACACAGATGATAACCACAAACTAAGACAGAAACAGACTCAAGACAAACGAAGGCAGAAGGGAAGAGTGGTGTTTCTCCTAGCAGCTGCTCATTCCCCCCCTTGTTGTGAGGAAAGGAAAGAGACCAAATTGTTACGCTCAAAGAGGAGAGGGATAATATGTCCATCAATTTCCTCAATTTGGTGCATGATAAGTTGATCGGGCATGGTAAAAGGCCTGGGCACAAAAGGCAGTTCCAATGTGTCAGCAACAGTGGGTTCAACATCCTCTACAACTCTTGGTTCCACATGTTCAACCCAGGGTAGATCCTGGACTCTATTGGAGCTGAAAATCCGATGAGACACTAAGTGCAGCTTGTAAGGCTCCACCAGTTCTTCATTTGCTCGAGGTAGGAAGTTCCTGAAGATGATGTACCCATATAGAAGCGATGGATACATTAGGTTTCCTATCACCCCCTTAGACCAGAACTTACCAATATTCTCCAAAATCCGAGCTCCTAAGTTTACTGGCAGACCCAGTTTGAGCATGTAAAGAAGAACAATAGTTGATGCGGACACCAAAGTGATGTTGGTTGTGGGTAACCAATTGTGAGTAGAGATGATAAACACAACCATCATCGAGGTAGTTAGGTTCTTGGCCTTAAACTCAGGAGACCATGTTGTGACCTTTGACCTAGTGATCACACGAGCAACTTCATCCATGGACACAACTAACTCAGTCTCCTTAACATCTGGTGCACTCAAGTACTCATTGATTCTTTTGGGACTAAAAGAGTAAATCTTACCGTGCAAGTATGCTTTTCAGTGCTTAGGAGCATCCTCCGTGCCAAAGTTCTTGGACAGATTGCAATACAGCTCCTTGATAACTATTGGGACATATGCTCCCAAGTCTCTGACAGAACCAAGGAGGCCACGAGGCTCTAGAATTTGGAAGATATAATGCTCCCTGATGTTTTCTTCATTGAGGAAGGTCTCATTGATAATGGGCCTATTCACAAAATTTGTTCAATCAGAGGCGCTTTCTTCCACAAAGAATTTTATGGAGAGAGTTGGTTTACTGAAGTCAGAAAGAGCTGGCGTAGGGGCAGGTTGTGAGATCTCTTCCTCACCCTCCTCCATGTCCATGACATCCACAAATTCCGCATTAGACTCATCCACCTCCATATCCTCTGTATCCATGTTCTCGGTTTTTGTGTGGTCTCTGGAGGTATCTGTCATAGAGGCAGCCACTGTGTCACTCACAGTGTCATCAACATCATCTAAACTTACCGCAGTAGGTGTTGGTTCTTCCTCAGAAACTTCCTCTACCACAATAAGCTGGGCAAACAAGGAACGCAGAGCACGACCCTTGTGCTTCCTTTTGAGCTTAGCTGCCCCATTTGTTGCACCATCGTCTCCCTTAAAATTAGGGCTTGGGGCAACCGATGTCAAAGGAGCTTCCGAAGGGGAATCAGGCGTACCCTTCTTCCTGCGCTGATACTTGACTCCTACGGGAGATCCTATGGAGTTCAACTCAGTAGACCCGGTGGTGGGAGAAGTCTGATGGGGACTAGGGTTAGGAGAGGTGGGAGAAGTAGATAGTTGGCGAAGGGCCTCGACATATAGGGTATCGGGATCCATAGGGAGATAAACACACACGAAGAATTACTTGAGAGCAAGAGATTGATGGTGGTGTGAGAGAGAAGGTGAATAGAATTGTGAGAAGCACAAGGAAAACCACACTATTTAAAGAGAAAAACAAAAAAGAAGTAAGGGAGAAGAACCCGAAAGTCGAAGAGTCATTCTTTAATTCAAACATTTCATGCATTGAATGTCTGTCAGACTTTGGACTTTGGGAACACGTATGTCTCTCATGCATCAAATTCGAGAAGAATCATTACTTATCACTGCACTTTAATCATGCTAAACATATCCGATAAATATCATACGTCATATAAGGTACAAGATTATGAGTAACCAAGGAACATGTTTTCAAACAGTGCAAAAGAACACACAATCCTCCACAAACACCAAGTTATAATGGATATTCGAATTTAAGAGAACTCCTAATATCATGGTAGAGGTTGAACAAACTGCAAGTATCAAATTCACTGTGAGACAAACAATGACATCAACAGTTACATCAATACCCATTCTCATCCTACAGATTGACATACCAAATAAAGGTTCCCCCTAAATGCAGACTCTAGACACCTTAAGACTTTAGTGCATGCAAATATGATCAGTCAATTAAATCAACTCACAAGCTAACCTAAACCGAGATCAAAAGCAATGAGATCCAGTCCCTATCTTAACTCCTCAAAAATAAATTAAAACAAATCAACTTAGTTGAGGCCTCTATGTAGACAACCCATGGGTTACTATGAGTCGGCGAACCATGTCAAATAATTGGAACGCACATGAATCCCATCCAAAGCTTTGGCTTATGCGGAGTGAAGGCAGACACACGACTCATAGCATAAAAATTGAGTGTCTTTAATAGAACTGGGTGCACAAAATATGTGGTTCAATGTACGCTTAGAGAATCGAGTGGACTGCAACAGTACCAGTGCTACTCATAGCAAAGTCACAACAAAACATGGTCCCCATTGAACTCTTCTTGGTTGGCCTTCATTGGGCTCTTTATTGGCCATCATTGGGCTCTTATAGTTGCTTTCAAAATAGTGTAAGAGAGAGGAGACAATCAAGCAAACATGACACCTACATTACTCAAGATAACAGAGAGAGAAAGAAGGAGAGATCAACAACAGGTCAAACCAATAGCACTAACCTAGACACAAACAAAAAGCAAGAAAGACAAAAGCAACAATAGACACACATCACAAACAAATATACCACTGTTGATCAGTGATGTTATGATAACAGTGGTAGTGACAGTGTTCCTAACATATGTCCAATTTTAGAGCTCTTCTCAGAATGAAGACTCTGTTGATGTCTAAATGTTGGCTTATATCCGGGTTTTCATGGTTCCTACTGTCTACATGATTGTTGTTTGGATTCCTAGTAATGCATTCGGCACAAAGGACATCACATATCTTTGACAATGTGTCACTCGATATCTCTTTACCAAGTAGGACATTATTGACCCAATCAAGCTGAGTGACACAACTACCATATCACCCTTTGACTTATCAGTATCTAAGACACATCAGCTATGTTTCATGCCATACCATGAGACCAAATCTCTCCTTCAATAAAAGCATCCGTCACTGATGGATTTTCGATGATCTGTGTTCTCAGCACAACTTGAGTCACTAAACCCACTGAGTTCAGTGTTAGTTTCCCTAGTGTAGCATGATCCTGAGCTTATGGTTCCAAATATGTATTCAATAATATATTTAGCTGTAGAAGTGCACATAGAATATGTATACGATTGGTACCTTGTAGATGAGCACATAAGGAGCATATTGCCTGATTGACTGGCCGACAAACACATGAGTTCAACTTTCATTGACATGTACAGTGTTGGTCCAACAGTGGCAGCTATAGTCTCAACCACAGTGGTATCATGCTGGAATTTCACAGTAGTGAACATAGGTAAGGTGCATGTCTTAGAGCAGTCTAGACTAAGTCTTTCCATCAATTGTCTGATACTCTCCTTATGAGGTCGAAATTCATGTTCAACAGAAATCTTATCTACAAACTTAGACTGATCACAATGTACATAGTCATTCACAGGATTAGCAGTCATGACATAGCAGTTATCATGAGATCTTTCACCTGTCATGATACACTCATATAACTTATTGAATACTAGACAGGAATCCTTGTCAAAGTAGACTTTCATACCATCATCACATATATGAGTTATACTCGGAAGATTTGTGGTTAGTCTCTTAATAAGAAGAACATCTTGTAAGGGAGGGCAACCTTCAAGTATGAGGGTAACCTTACCAAGCACTTTACCTTGCGAGCCTCCACCATATGTAACCTTCTCTGACCTTTGGGTAACAAATTTTATCAAGTTCTTCTTTGTTCATGTCATATGTCCGAGTAACCACTATCAAAGTAACAAATAGTTTCATGATGATCATTTAATGCAGATAAAACTACATTACATTTCAGATTCATTTTGACATGTTTATCATGAGATCTAGGTACCCAAACTTTCTTGCATTTGTATTTCATCTTTTGTTTAGCTGATGTTGCTACCACTGTTGTAGTAACATTGGTTGGAACAGTGGTTGCAAAACTGGCTGATTTTTCCCTATTTTTCAAAATATAGCAATATTGTTTCTTATGTCCAGGTCTTAGACAGATTTGGCACACAAAGATTTTCTTGGGTTGTTTTTCTTTGACAGGTGTAGAAAAATTTACAGTAGGATTTGTGAAACCAAGACCGTTGGTCCCTTCATTACCTTGTTCTACGGCACTATACAACGCAATTGTATTTATATTCCATTTGGCTATGATTCCCTCGACTTTTTCTAGCTTGGTGGTCAATTCCTAGAACCTAGCATCCTTGTTGGTCAACAAGACCTCTAACTTAACCAGTGAGTCCTTGAGTTCACCATTCTCCTTCTCCAGAGGTTTGATAGATCTCTTCATCTCTTTGTATTTCAGCATAATATCTTCAGACATAGCTTGTAATTCAAGGATTAGTTGATCACAACCCCAGTCTTGATCTGGATGAGAACCTGTGTTAGACATAAGAGATCCATGCAAGTAATAGTAATTCATATTCAAGTGGTCAGTAGCTTCCTGCTCATCAGAGAATTAGGTCTCCGGATCATCGTATCCAAGATACAAAATAGGTTCACATATATTGTTCCTATCACTATTGGTACCTCTGTGACTATCACAGTGACTCACACATTGTTTTACAATATTATGACTAGCAACAAACGTTGAGAGAGTCATGACATGCTGATTTGAATCCTCACATTGGTTAGAGTCATTGACTTCATAATCTGAAACCTCATCTTCATTCAAATTCACCCAAAATGACTTTCCTTTCTTCCTTAGAGTCTTTGCATACTCATTTTGGTAGTGACCCCATCCTTTGCACTCAAAGCATTAAACTTTTTTTAAGAGTTTTGGATCAAGTTTAGCTTGATTGAATGACTTTTTAGAACTTTGCCTACCAGAGGGAGGAGATGAGGAAGTCGGGCTTTCCAAGAATTTTTATTTGTTAAACCTTATAACGAATGAATCATATTTTCTTTGAAAAGCAGCCAGAAACATTTCTTCCTCATCATCACTGAAATCCTCAGATCCTTTGAATTTGACCTGAAGCAAAATGGTTTTGTTTTTTGTTGGTACTTCCTCTTTGACAGACATCTCATGGTTTTGAGACTGTTCATGAGAACATGGAAGTCCATTGTGACTAAGTTTTCAGTATCTTTCATTATGTACCTATTTGTAGCAAACCTAGAGGACAAATATCGAGTGGCCTTGTAAACAAGTTGCTTGTTGGAGAGTGGTTCGCCAAGCATTTGGCACTCATTGGAGATGTCCAAGATCCTCTCAAAATAAGATTTGATGGTCTCGGTTTCCTCCATCCTCATAGTCTCAAATTTACTTAGAAGCATCCTGGTTTTGCTCTCACGTACACTTGAGTCACCATCACAATGATTTTGTAGGATGTCCCAAGCATGCTTAGCAGTTGTACAATTCTGAATGAGCCTAAACATGTGAGGGTCAATATTGCAAAAGATTGCATTGAGAGCCTTCTCATTATAAGGGGACTCTTTCTAGTCATCCTCAGTCCATGAACTTTCGGGATTGTTAATAACATCCCCGTCTTTGTCAGGCCTTTGTCGTGGGAAGTTTGTAACCCTCTACAACAGTCTTCCAAGCACGCGTATCAATGGATTTGATATGCGTCCTTAGACGAATGCTCCAATAGTGATAGTTTGAACCATCTAAAATCGATAACCTATTCGAAAGTGGATTATTGGGATCCATCTTAGCAAGTACAAAAGTCCAACACACCAATCAGTTAGGTGACTGGCTCATGATGCCAATTGAAAGAATATAGGATCGTGACTTTTGCACTTATATGTTGTTTTCACTAATGTTGAAATCAATGTTGGTGCAACAGTGCGTGTAACAGAGTATGAAACAGAGTAGCGGAAATAAACAGAATAACAAAGCAAATAATCTTAGCAGGTATATAATATAAACCTACTGAAGCCTCTCGGCAAATATCCACTAAAATAAGCAATTGATTTACAAAAAGATTCAAGAGATCTTGAACCACAAAACACTAATCAGAATATAAAAATCTATCTATCTAGAAGACCTAGCCAGAAGATTTCAAAGACTAGTAAACGTGAAGAGTATTTATGCTATGACAATGAGTTCTTGATTTTCACGAAGTACTCTTCACAATGAGTTCGATCTTATATTTATAGATGTTCAATCTGACCGGATCAAACCCATGAATTTTGTTGCTTATCCTTATCTTCAAGAGTCCACAAAATCTCAACTACCAAGAGTCCTTTGCTTCTTGCTTCTTGTTCACATTTGTAATGAAGTTTCTGAACTAGAAGATTCAAGTTTGTCCAAGTCGCTCCTCAATTCCAACTCAGACTACGTTTATACTGCTGTAGTTTTTGTAACCAACTTAATTAATTGGCTCCAATCCTCCAAGTCTCCAATAAATAGTTTAGAATTTAGTGAAGTTATCGAACCATTGGCAACCACCAACAGTCAAACACTGGCAAGCCTAATCACGACCAGCACATCATTGAAGCATTTAACTACGTACTACAATCTATAAGTTTTCGATGGAGATTGAAGGAAGAACTCTGACAAGAAGTTCAGTTCTTGTTTTCACCCCCAAACTTTGTTATACAAACTCTACAGAAGGGAATATAGGATATAGTCACTCATAAAGATTTGTTCCAAGTAGCATTGGAAACTCAAATTCGGATACAATTGCTACTGTAAATTAAACTTCAGTCTCCTCAATTAGATACGGATCTGTAATAGGTAACTAAGTAACAGGTGTGTTGCGTCTGTTTTTAGTCGCCATGTTCTACATTGCTCTTTCATTTCTTAATTTCTTTGTTTGCCTGATTTTTCAGCAAGCTACTAAAAGATGGAAGTATGGAACAGAACTCAGCTCATGCATTTTTTTTTAACTCCTCTCAGCACATGATATGAAATTATGATTTAGGTGATTAGATATTACTGTTTGTAATCTGTTCTTGCTAGCTCAACAATCAGAAGTCAGTCATGTTCCCATTGGACACTTTTGTAGCAGACACTTCAACTCAGTTGACGCGCAACCACGACCTCTTCTTTTTCATAATCGGGAAAGCTCAATAACACGAGCCACATGAATCATGATGATGATAGTCTAGTAGTCTACTCAATGGCCAATGCCACAGAGATGGAAACACTAGTAAAGGTTGAAGAAAGAAAGAAAATATAGTATTTGTTTCTATTGGACTATGAGTGATGCAGTTAACTACTGCTACATTTTTACAATAAGGTAAAACGCCTCCAAGAACTCAATGCACAACTCAAGAATGCCAACAAGATCTATCAACAACAAGTTGCCAAATCATAAAACTACGATTACCGGGATTTTTACGTGCTTTAGCTTAATGAAGCAGCTGCCTATGTGCGTGGAGATGACTAGCTAGAACTTCAAAATCTATAAAGGCATTGTTATACATGATCTACCAGACTAACACAATTGATCAATTTGACATTATATCAGTAGCATAAACTCTAAACTTAGCCTACACTCAAAGTTTATATGGTTATTTATAGTCCACCCTTAATTATAAAAAAAAATCAATTAACTCATTAGAGTTAGTTTCCTTAGCAGCCGCCAGATTTCCTAGCAGGTATACACTGTCACTTAGTTCTAAGTGAATGTGGACTGTTGTGCACATCCCTCCCTTCTCTTGGCACTGTGCTCACTTGATTTAACATAAACATTGCCGAATTCTGAAATATAGAATCATAAAAGGACCAAAAAGGGTTCAGAATTAATCATATACCATCGGTATAAATGGACGTAGTAGGAAGGCCGAACCAATAAACTCACCACCTATTCCACTGAAATTAGTCGGACAGCTAGCACCATCACTAAAAAAAAAGAAGAAAAACAATGATCAAACACAGGGTGAAACATGAATGCACATTTCAAACAAAAATTTGGATAGGAATCGAAAAACGTTTAAGAACGTTGAGAGATAGAGATAATAACTTGATATCCCGAGCCGAATCTTCCATCATATGTGCAGGAAAAAAGAAGGTTACATAGAATTCTGATTCTACTTGGACCTTAATTTGGTTATACAGGAAAGAAAGAATGCTGTAGTCTATATAGATAATGTTAGAATATAGGACCGGGATAAGTACTGCCAAGGTGTTTCCAACGACGTTGACTATTGATGATAAGTCAACACGTTGTCAACACTGATCAGAACAGATTCTGTAAAACGTAACCGAATCTAAAACAATAAAATAAACACAACACAGAGCACAACGGAATATATCAAGCCGGTATATAAACGATACCGGCAAATACCTTTAAGGCAAAAAGTAATCCTACAAGTAGAATTACAAAACTAA
>JAYMSP010006343.1:0-11836 GCA_036897095.1 Plantago elongata | reverse complement strand
TTGATTCACCTTGTATGGTTTTAAGTTCCATCAGTGTTATCTAAGTGTGACCAGCAAAAGTTCTGTATCTAGTTTTTTAGAGTTGAAATCACCCTGCATAAGCTTTTCATAGATTTGAATATAAGCTAAAATGAAATGGGGTAATGGTATTGGTTAAGACTTGCAATGAGAGCGCCTGCAGCATCCCTGTTGCTTAATAGCATGTTGAATTGCAAAGTATTAATTGGC
Organism: Plantago elongata; assembly: GCA_036897095.1. Classification (NCBI taxonomy): domain Eukaryota; kingdom Viridiplantae; phylum Streptophyta; class Magnoliopsida; order Lamiales; family Plantaginaceae; genus Plantago; species Plantago elongata. The sequence goes on along the minus strand of JAYMSP010006343.1, from coordinate 11,608 downwards.
AATGCATACAATTCTTAACTTTGAAATACATGATTTCTGTAGGTGTTGCGCTCATTCTGTGTCAGTCTGATCCTGTGCTAAGTGATGGTCATGGTGGAGATCAGTCGAGGGATGCAGTCCTTGATGGGGTTCGGAAGAAGTTTATCGAGAGGGTTGTTAGAGAACGTGAAGAAGATGATGGCTCCAACAGCGATTGAATACTTTGTCTTTCAATTGCTACTGTTAATCTAGGAGCTTTCTTCATTTGGTGTCCCTGTATTTAATTTTGCGATGTTGGTCTTATTCTAACATGGATTCTTGTACTTTTTGTCTGGAATGTTGAATTGAATGTCTTCATTGGACTTCCTGGTAAAGATACTCCACTTGCATGTTGCATCTGGCTTACAGTTGAGGCGGTTAAGGTAACTTATTATAGAAGTTGAGCTATCTAGAATGGCGATTTATGTTGCGGACCGGTGACTGACCCCTAGCGATCTATTGCCAGCTTTTGCAGATTTGGTTTTAGATACACTATACATATTATGTGACTTGAAGGTTTTAAGTTCGAGTTCATCAAGATGTAACAGCGTACACTCTGACAAGTAATCAAACTTGTCTAATTAGTTCGTTCAAGTTCAAGCCCAATTAAGACGCCACTCTACACACTTGCCATTTTATCAGGGAATTGTGCTTTTTGTTAATTGCAGAGTAAAATTTAAGGGTTATCAAAACTTGAATTTTCTTGCCATTTCGTGAACAAACACGACTCCTATAGTTATGTACTTAAGCAATACTCGGTCGTATTCCATATAATTCTAGAACGTAGAGTGTTTCAGAGTGAGTTTTTGTGTCTACACTTTCATGTAACTAAAATTAACCCAATTCATAAAATTATTTTATCATTCATTTATACTGGGACAGTCCAAATGTTAAGGAGTCAAATTTGGCTTGCCTTAGGGTTGACCCCGAAAACACATTTTTTGGTTCGGTTTGGTCAGGTTTTCATTGCATGCCAGTTTCACTCCCTACTCAATACAAAACAGCACATAATATGTATAGTAAAAGATTGACATTGTTTAACTGACACTTGACTACACCTGAATTTACCATGTTTTTAAAGCCTGTCATACAGTTCAACAAATACCGAAAGCTTCTTTTAGTAGAAGGTTAAAACAGGGGAAAATGTAAATGAATTTTGCAATGCAAACATAGCAGATCTTGAACAATCAGGCATGGTTACTCAAGCATCACGATCACCAGAAAACAAGATCAGTAAAGGATCATAGCATTCACAAACCCCAGAAAAATGAGGATACTACTCACGAGATGCCGACCGCAAACCACAAGATAAAGCACCAGAAATCTGTCTATCAATCTTAACAATACCACGAAAGTGTTCCTTATAATATTTCAGAGAACGTGATGCAAATGGCATCAAGACAGATTTCTTAGTTTCAGAAATACCTAGGCCGAGAGCATACTTAATGTGTTCAATGTATAGTACTATAGTTCAAACACACAAAAATCAGGACAGAGGTATATCATAGTTGCATTTCCCGAGAAAATGAGAGTTCCTAACTAAAGCAAAGACATCTGAAACACCAGCAAGCAATCTTCAGTTGGCAAGAGTATTTTCTAAGCTTGGTTCTCCTGGGGCTGCTGATAGTTCAGAGTCCTCCTAAAGAGCATTATGTGTGGCTCTGGACGATGAATCGCATAGTGCACCCACCCTCGGCTCTGCTGAACCCCAATAGCACGCCACTCATTCTACAAACAGTAAAATAGCTACAATATTACAGTGCAACAATATGTTTAACAATCAAAAGCAACGGTGATTACACATGATTTGAGTCATTTGACACATCATAACAAAGAATTGACAGCACAAAACCAAAATGAATCCCTGACAGAAGTGATTAGTATAAGACTAAAATTTAGAAAACCGGTTAAAAACACCTAAATGCTAGGTAACTCAATATTTTAATCCTATACCAATCAATCGATACACTAACATAGTGCAGAATTATCAGCTACGCCATAGGAAACTGTAAATCAATCAACCAACACAAATAGCAACTGTAGAAAACCCCCAATTGGAGTCAGCTGAAAAAAACCTAAGTTACAAAATTCACTAAATTGCTTACTTCTGAGAGAAGTCGGTTCTTAGGAAGTAGCTTCGCGACCTCCGGTGGCAGAATAACGTGCCTGAGAAGGTTCACAATTGAATCAAATTAAGACGAAAAAATTGAATCGCTGAAACAGCTGAAATAAATCAATCACCTGTACTCATAGGTGTCATCAAAGTACTTCTCTGAGTATTGGATATGACCCATTTTTCTAGGTTTTGCTGAAGAATCACAGATTGACGGTTGGGAAAAGAGGAAATCTGATGCAGAGAAAATAGAGTGACCGAGGGTGAGAGGTGGAATATTTTGTTAGAGACACGGTTAATGTTGGAATTTGGGCTCTATTTAGTAAAATTAATATTGGTAGCTCACGAAATAACATAACTAGCTTTTCAAATCAGCTAGTTTGTATAATCAGTTATAAATCTATAAATTTACATAACGAATTTTTTATTAAAAATATTTATAAAATTAAAAAATTAATTAAAAAACTAATGATAAATAGTGGCTTTGTAAATTTTAAAACTCTTCACGGGCTACCTCCTCACCTGCATTCATGAATAAAAAAGTTATTACCTAAATCAAAATTATCATTGTGGTCATCATACAATCATAGACCCTCTGTTATTATACTGTTGGAGCGGTCATCTCCCTATTCAAATCGAATATTTTGTATACGAAAAATTCAATTTCAATTGGAAAATAACATCTATACCAATCGGCCTCTTAAATTGTACCTATAAGTTTGTTTGGAATTGTAAAACATTTTTAATTGTACGGTCCATAATATTAATTATAAATTCAATATAGGTAAGTATTTTCCCAACTGGACCAATAAATGCATGTTTCGTCGAGAACTAAGACCATACTTTAATCATTTTGAGCTCTTATTGCATTAGTCTTGATCGCTTAATCCTAACTAAGCAATAGCGCTTTAATCCCGTAATTGAGAAACTTTATGCCTTTATGTCTTTCTTCTAGGTTCAGTTAAGGACCTGCACGGATGTCAAACCGTATACGGGCTTTACACTAAGAGTGTTTGAGGACCTTCCATATATGTGTATCTTTAGGGCGTTATCAACGGATTAGACATTATTACATATCAACATGAACAAGTATTGATAAAGCGTATGACCACTAAGGATAATTTGGTTGATCCCCTTACAATTGTTTTGAACATTGCAGTCAACACTAGACATAATGAGAATCTAGTTTTAAGGTGTATTAGTGGTTGGCTGAATTCTGATCAAAGTGGAAGAGTGATAATTTATGTCCTGAAGACAATCATTAATAAGGATGGATGGCATGTATTTGATCATATTCAATTTCATATACATCGATGTTATTTATTTATTGGCATTGCACTACTTGTTAAATTATTTAGTTGTTTTAATTATTATACATATGATATTTGGTTGAATTAATATTTGATCCAGAGACTAAATTTACTAAACTAAGTTTGTTGATAATCAATATGTCGAACACTCACATAGTTTTGTTTATAATAAATATAAATATCGATTTATGTTTATGAAATTTAATAGTATATGACAAAGATGAAAACGGATGTATATCAATTCAGTTCTGTCCCAATAAAATACTAAAAGCATAATGGGTTATGATAAATATAAAACTCTCCCGATTAACTTGGAATTAACGGATAGTTATTAGGGTAGAAATCAGGCCAGCACCCTTCCTGAAAAAATAATTAAAAAAAACGATCATTATATATCGTCACACTAAATGTACAATAAAATATTATTTATTGTCACATTAAATGTATAAATTTTTTTAAACTATACATTTACACTATAATATCGTTTTTCATTAATTGGCCTATTTTTAAAATTTTATTCCGAGGAGGTCTTTGACACGAATTTCCCGACTTATTACTCTTTTACCAAACCGTTGGTTGATTACAAGTATTGAGAGAAGATTAGCCCAGTGTTCCGGCCCAGTTGTGAAACGACCCAATCCAATTCGAGATTATATACTCAAAAACCACCAAACCTGTAAGTCTGTAACCCTAGACAAGTGAGCAAGCTCCTCCGCCTCCTAAGATCAGCTCCGCTCAGCTTAACAATGGTATTGTATCCACTCCACTCTTTCAACTCCTACCATCCCCATTGATTGTGATCTTTTCCTAACATTGATCTCGTACAATTTTGCAGTCGCTCGTTGCGAATGAGGAATTTCAGCACATCCTGCGTATTCAGAATACGAATGTGGATGGGAAGCAGAAGATCATGTTCGCCTTGACGTCGATCAAGGGTATTGGACGCCGATTTGCTAACATTGTTTGCAAAAAGGCAGATGTTGACATGAACAAGAGGTATATTTCTCTATGTATCTAATTCTGTTTATTGTTTATATTTTTGCTAAATTTTAGCTTTTATATATGCACTTGCGTGTTTAGTGGTTCTAGTTTAGTAGATACTGATTAGGCATTTTGTTTATGCTGTTTGTTGTTTCTGTTTTTCGTTTGCAATTGCTAGATTTTAGCTTCTTTTTCCACCTGCAGGGTGATGTTTATTGAATATTTGTCTTCATTTTGGTGTCTCTGATCTTCGTTGTTATTTTTGTGCTAATAGATCTTCGTTGCTATTTTGATTCGGTAAATGTTAATTTTGACTCTTATAGCGTGTAACAAATGATTTAGCAGTACTGTTTGTTTTGTCTTCATTTGCACCTGTTAGATTTTTGTGCCTATAGATTGTTGATTGATTACATGTTAATTTTGATAGAGTTATAGTTAAATGGAACGAATTATTATGCATTTTACTGATGCTGCTTTACATGCGTTGTTCTTCATTAGTTCATCTGCAGTTGCTAGATCTTAACAGTGAGTTTGCTAATTTATTTCAATGAATTCGATAGCTTACTTGTGATGTTTAGTTTTTAAGACAAGTTTTCTGCCTCCATATACAATGAGTTTGTTAGTTTATCTCAATTTACTGTATTGAATTAGTAGAGTAGATTCATATTTGTATTATCGTATTGGAAATATTTATGCCTCCATATACAATGAGTTTTGTTAATTTATCTCAAATTATCGTATTGAATTAGTAGAGCCGGTGCATAGTTGTGTTATCGTATGGTAAATATGTTTTGCTTGCTAGAGACTTGAAATTTGCATTGTGCTCAATAATTAGGCTAGTTAATTCTTCAGTTCTTTGGTGTTTATAAACTGACTCGGATTTTGGTTTTATCAAACATTTTTTTTCCTTTTTTCTTACAATTTCCTTGTTACGTATGAGTTGACTAATGGTTGAGTTCCTTCAGTTTTTCAGCAAAAAATATGCTAGCATACTTCTTTATGTCCTCGTTCTGAGAAAACTCTATTTTCACAGGGCCGGAGAACTCTCCAATGCGGAGATCGACAGCTTGATGACCATCGTTGCTAACCCCAGGCAATTCAAGATTCCTGACTGGTTCCTCAACAGGAAGAAAGACTACAAGGATGGGAAGTTTTCTCAGGTGACATCGAATGCCCTTGATATGAAACTGAGGGACGATCTTGAGCGCCTCAAGAAGATCAGGTTCGACTTTATTTCTATTTGATTTCTTGTTATACTCTCATACGTTAAATGTCCTGTATGTATTATTAATTTGATTATTATTGTTCTCCAGAAACCATAGGGGTCTTCGTCATTACTGGGGCTTGAGGGTTAGGGGACAGCACACCAAGACTACTGGCCGAAGAGGCAAGACTGTTGGTGTCTCTAAGAAGAGATAGAGCTGTTTTTATGACAATTTTGTTTTGTGCTAGGCTTCCCTTGCCTATGAATTAATTACTATGATAATAGTACTATCTTCTATGTTTTGGATCTACATATGTGAACCTTACTATCTTCTATGTTTTTTTTTTATCTACATTATTATCTTCTATGTTTTTTTTCATCTACATAGGTGAACCTTTCTTATCTGTTGTTTAGACTCGAAGTTCTCAACTGAATTATATAGTTTATATCACTGTGTTCAATTATCATTGCTTGTCTAAGAATGTGCAATTGTTGTGCTCTGATTATCTTTTTCCTATAGCTCTGGTTGTGAAAGCATTTAAACCTTGGCCTGGACAAGCTACCTAGATCTTTTTAGATGGCCAATGGCAATTCCAATTTTAATTGTTAACCAGAATGAAACGTTTGTAATGATGGTTTTGTATTTAATCTGCTTTTGGAACTCTATAGATTGATTCTTAGATTTATGCAGTGTTTTAGACTTGAATTCATTAATACACCTGACCTTTTTAAGAGACTGGTGCCATCTGCTAAATATAGTGAACTGACTTTTGAAGTCTTAAGAGGTGATGTCTTGAGGCTAACTGGTAGGTCCCGTCCCTGATAGCCCCAATGATGAATTTGTGCATACTTTTGGGACAGCATTTTTGTGTATAAAAGCTGCAAAAATATAATTCGAAGTGAGGGAATTCAACTCTAGTTCTATATCATCAAACATTCCGCAAGTTTTTCTCTGCTCTAATCTTCAGCTATTACTTCATTTGTTAAATTACAGGCCCCTGTAGCCTAGTTTTATGAGTTTCTTTGGGCTCTACCCAATATCATTATCAAGTTATAGATTTGTTGCTAGTGAAGGCAATTCGTTTCGATATTAAGTTCAATCTTTGTATTCTGCGGATTGTTATCACTTTTAGAGGTTTATACTTTATACAATTGCATTTGTTTTGTTTTGGTTTTGGTTGCTCTGGAGGCTGATTGTTATAAAAGTGGTTTCTAAGCGGAGTGAATTGGAGTAGGTACACAAAACAAATTAGTTTGTAACATGTGCTTTTCATTTTATCACAAGCGGATATAATCTCTTTTTTCCATTACTATAGTGACGCGTGTGGATACCTTTTCTCCTTTAGTTCATCATCATGGCATGAAGCCACTTTTAGTACAAAAATATTTGGTAAGATTTGAATATATCTAATTATATATGATATGGAAACATTAAACAGGAAAGGACCAAGTAGAGTGACCAAATTTGGTGCTGGTCACCGGATATGCCATAGAATCATGCCATTACTTTGCTAACCCAGAGCACAATAAAGCATATTCTGCCATCATAATACCTCAAAATATTTCCCCTCATACCTCACAAACTTGTATAATAACAAACTCAAGTTTAAATGTACATCCCTCTCAAGTACTTGCACCGCCACCGCCTCTGCCCCTATACCACGGCGTCATTGCCAACGGCCTAACGGTTGTGGTGGTTATGGCGGTGGAGGCGGATGGAAGTAAGACTATACATCAGTTATGGTTCTTTTTATCTCTTACAGTAGGATGAAATGCGGCTCATTTTATGTTAAAAGTAGTTGTTTTCTCTTGCAGGGCAACTTCAATCCTTTGGCATGTGCTTGTTCTTGATCAAGAATTGATTTGGTCCTCAATTCGGCATCATGATGAAAATCAAGAACTTCTTATAAGACAATTAAGTTTTGCGTATTGTTGAACTTCTCAGCTTTATATATGTGTGGAAAGGATTAATTATGTGATCTTTCATTGTCTATGTTTCTGGGTATCGATTATTGTTGAGTACAATGTGGTCTTTCAAAATTGTTTAACTACCATTTGCCTGTAAGTTGAGGAATAGAGCGTTGTAATATCATCAATTAGTTTAGTGATGAGATATATGGTTAAACTGCAAATTCTGCCCTTTGTTCAACATACCTGATTCATTGTAAAATTTATATTTATGTGGTTTACAGCGGGTTAATTATTCCACGACATTAAAAAAATCATGTACTCCTCCGTTTCATATACTCTCTGTACTCTGTACTGGTAAAAATCTGCTCTGGACTAATTTACGATTAAAACCGGCCTAATTATTTGGACACGTCTAGACAAAGTCCAATTACTCGATAAACTATTCAAATCAAGGTGGACTTTCGATTATTGTTAAATCAAGTTGGCATAACCAACACCGACTCATCTACATGATAGCTTCAATTAATGGGCCGGATCAATATAATAATCACTCAGTACGTCATGATCAATTTACTTGGATCAATCCATTAAATTGAGCACCTCATCTAGGATGCAGCTGAACAATCAGCACAAGTCCAATGGCTAAATGAATGGACCTACCGGTGGGAACTTAGAGATAGTGGAGGAACCATTCTCCAACCGTTCCATGATTTCCCACTACTCCGTGAGTCGGATACCAAGACTTGAAGATGATGTAGAATCCTTCTCCTACTAAATTCCGACGAATAAGGGATTTATGGAGATCAACCCGTTGGAAGATGCTACAACTACATCAATAAAAGGAGGGGAAGAGAAACACAAAAGGACATCTAATATCTAGCAATTATACGTACTAGCAAAACCCTATAACTAAAGCTCTATCTGCAATCGTCTCCTCCATACTTGAGTTATGAACACCATCTCTTCCATAAACTCCATCACTGCATCTTCCATAACCTCCATCACTGCATCTTCTAATCACCCTCAACGCATCTTCTAACGTCCATCCGACCTCACCTAGTCCCTTCAACCATCCGCCTAGCCGACCGATCATCTAGCTTACTCCCCCTAGCCGCCAAAAGAGCTACACCATCTCAATCAGGATAAGTCCTCCCTTTCTTTATTTACAGTTTATTTAACTTCTTCCAGACTCACTAGCTTGAGCGTCGGAGTCCTCTCGGTCGGCACCACACCGGTGTCCCCTTTGAATCTTACGCTCCATCATTTTCTTTCGTGTTGTCTTGCAGGTTGTTGGTGGCCCCCAAATCAAAACCCTAATTTTCTATTTTAGATTCTGAGCGTCTACAATTTGGTGCCCACTGTGGGGTCCCATCTATCGAACAAAGGCAACTCGCTACATGCAACCATGTCGCATTCAGATGAGTACCTCATTGAGGATGTGGAAGAAGTTGATGTTGCTAGTCAAGTCAAACTTCTGGCGGCTCAAAATGAAGGAGAATGCCAAAAAGCTCCAACTTTTGGAAGCTGAGAATCGTGTTGTTCGTGAGGAGAATTCAACATGGAAGAAGAAAGTGGAATCTGTTGTCCAAAACCAGTCAATAACAAAGCTCCAAAAGGATGCTCCGACCCCTGGTACAGGTACTTATTGCAAGCAGGTCGAGGATCCTAGTCGCAATATAATGGAGGGTCGTCAACTAGCCTTTGAGGAATTGAAAGATCATGTTCCTCTAAGTGAGATGGTTGGACATGATCAAGATGCTGCTCCAATTGCCACAAACATAAGGGTATCCTTTGAGGGTGCTAATCTAAAGATTCATGTTGAGCCATCCCGACTGAATCACACTCCAGCAAGTCAGGTAGACAATTTGCTAACCTTTTTAATAGGTACTGGAAGCAACAATGATGAACTAGCGTCCAAGTTGGTAAGCCTGGAGGAGATGATCCAGAGGATCCCCGGAGTACCAGCTCGCATTAAAAAAAGTATGCATAACAGCTTTGCAGATTCCCCGTTCGTGGATGACATAGCTCTCGTAGAGATGCCGACCAAGTTCAATTCCCAAGTATGAAGCTGTACGACGGATCCAGACGACCAGATGTTCACTATAGCCATCCTAAGGGACCTTCAAAAGCTTGTATGTGCAAAGGATTTGGATCTAGCCTGGTAGGCCAGCTCTCCAGTGGTACACAAACTTACCCAATAATTGCATTAGTTCTTTTGCTCAATTAATTGACTGTTTCGTAACCAATATGCTAGTAGTCGAAAACTTTTGAAAATGTCGGACGACTTATATAGCGTTCGACAGAGGCCTAACGAGACTCTCAGGGAATATGTTGGAAGATTCAACAAAGAAAAAGTGTTCATCACCAACTGCAACAAGGATACTGCCGTGAATGCTTTTAGGAAAGGGTTGCCACCAAGCTCAGGATTATACAAGGAACTCACCATGTATCCTTTCAAAACTATGGAGGACGTGCCGGCTAAAGCTTGGGCACAAATCAAGTGGGAAGAAGATGATGCGAGCAGACCCTATGCGCCAAGTCAGAACAGTCACAAGGAGCCTAGAACCGATAGGCGAGTCGAACGAAGAGTTCATGACCATAGGTCCAGACCATATTCCACTGAAAGGAGGTGTGGACCATTAGGAGATCAAGGCCGCCCTTCAATCCAACCAAGAAGGACTTAAACCAGAATCACACCTCCGGAATATTCATTGAACATCGAGCCATCATAGTGTGTAGCGGTCATGAAAAACATGCGGGACAAAGTTAGGCGGCCTGGAAAATTGAGAACTCCCCCAGAATAGCGGAACTCGAGCAAATGGTGTGAGTTCCATGGAGATCATGGTCATACCACAGCTGAATGCATCTCATCATTGAGACTTGAAGTGGCCGAGCTCCTGAAGGAGTTCCTCTCTGATAAAGGTAAAAAGTCCCTAGCCAACCAGCAGGGAGCTGATTTTTCCAAACCCCCTCAGACCAACAAGGTAATCAATGTAATCACTGGTGGTTCGGAGATCAGTGGCATCTCTTATTCCGCAGCCAAGTGCCATAGCAGACAAGCGGTAAACCCAGAATCTAGTGCTTGTAGAATGTTAGATGTCCCATTTTCCAGCATGACTAATAGCTTTATGGGCTCTGAGTACAAAGAGCTAATAAGTCCTCATGATGATGCACTTGTTATTTCTATTCTCATTGAAAATTGTCTCACTAAAAGAGTTCTCATTGACAATGGGAGCTCTGCTAGCTAACGTTATTTTTCTAGCTGCCTTGATAGAGATGGGGATAGATGAATTCGTCATAGTGTGCCATCCCACTACATTATATAGTTTCAGTGGAGAAAAGAAATTCACTATGGGAAGCGTCACTCTACATGTTTATGCAGAAGGAGTCAACATTCCCACCAAGTTCATGATTGTAGACAGCCCATCGAGCTATAATGCAATTCTTGGGAGACCCTGGATACACGGAATGAAAGGGTTCCATCCACTTATCATCAAATGTTTCGCTTCCCAACAAAATGGGGAGTTAAAGAAATAAGTGATGAGCAGAGAATGTCACAAACATGCCACGTGGAGACACTCCAGCCAAAGGAGGCGCTCTTATAGCAACTATAGCATCTCCAACCTCCAACTTATCCAGACCAACAAGGAGTTGAGGAATTGGATGAGATCTAAATCATACAGATCATCATGATCACAAGGTTAATAGATTCGAGGTTGAAATCAGAATTGGGGGAACAACTCATAGATTCCTTAAGGCAAATCATGACTGCTTCGCTTGTAACATTCTGCTATGAAGTTATGCCATTCGGATTGAGGAATGCTGGAGCAACCTACCAACGTTTGGTGAACCGCATGTTTTCTAGCATGTTAGGTGACACAATGGAAGTATACATTGATGACATGCTGGTTAAGTCCTTGGTTTCAGATCAACATCTAGACCACCTCCGCCAAGAATTCTCAGTTATCTGCAGGTACAATATGAAGTTAAATCCTGCTAACTGTTCATTTGGAGTTTCATCCGGAAAATTCCTTGGATACTTAGTCACACAACGAGGTATTGGCGCTAACC
>JAYMSP010006342.1:0-11837 GCA_036897095.1 Plantago elongata | reverse complement strand
AATTGAGTTCACCTTACAATTAATCCTATTCTAAGATCCTTACTAAACAAATGGTTCCCAACCAAATGTTCCCCATGAGTTTTTCCCTAGCTTCTAAAGCCAAGTAATTCTTGTACTCAAGATAACCTTGGAGTTTTTCCTTGATTTCCCAAACCAAGTACTTCCTGTACTCCACGTCTAAATGGTGTTGGTTATATGATTTTTTGTCAGGTTTCTCTTTAAATAACTTTTCAACTATTTATCCAGAGAGCTGGAGAAGATATCACAACTTAATATACTTGTTCAGTATATGGAAGGATTCTCTTTTCTGACCCAAGTGTTGATAACCGTTCTGGAGAATGAACTTCATAAAGGGTGTCTGAGTGTTCAACTCTTTCACATATAATCAAACTCTTGTTAAGGGTTCAGGACACTTAGAACTACCAAACATTCTTCGAGCTATTTGACTGTAAGCTTGTAGAACTGTAGTTAAAGAGCTTGAGAGAATACGTTGCAATATGTATATTGATTCTATGTTCAGAGCGTGTAGTTCATGTGTATTTCTCAGCTTCTAAGTGTTGATATTTATAGATGATTTTGAGATTCGTTCAAATACTATCCGTTTGAACTTCTCAGAAATCAATCCGTTGATATCTCGAAATAAGTACTCAGAAGTCACTATCTCGTTTTTCAGAGAGGGCTTTCTGGGATCGAATTTTCAGTCGGTGTAATTAATACACTGTACTATTTCTTTGTCATGTAGTTTCAACGGAAACATGTGCCTTCAGAAAGCATGCATGCTCCTTGTCTCAGAGTGACAACGCTTTCAGAGAGCTGTAATATGCAAAGGCATTATACAAGGATTTCTGAATGTGTTTTTTTAGAGGAGACTAATCCCTTGAGTCTTCATTGAACTTGCGCAATCTGCAAATCTTCGATTAAACTTCATTGCTAGGATCCTTCTTCACGGCCATTTTCGAAACGTAAAACTTACGATCAGAGACCTAAACAATCCCATACAAGTTTCAACTAGACTAACATACTAAGCGATTTCCTCTTTACAATGTTCAAGTGAACCTACAGTACTAATCAACATTCTGTACAAAAGATAAGTTACATGATAATTAATCAAAATACTAAAAGATATTCCTAACAGGTTCTTAATATGCTATTACAATATATTTATCATTATTTTAGCCCCTTCATGAAAATTTTACTCAAAATGTACTTGTTATATGTGCAATGCAATATTAAAATGATGGAAAACTCTGAAATATATGCGGCTAGCGAGTACAAAACAATGGGTCAGATTCAAGTAACGAGTTACACTAGTAAACAACCTACTGGCCAGGTGATGAAAATAATTTTCAAGAAATGAATGAGAGGGTTGGATTTTGAACATGTAACTAAAGCTCGGTTCTTTTTAACTTAAATTTACTAACAAAACTCTGACATATATGCGGCGTTTATGTATACATCTTCTTCTACTTGTTATCTTGTAAACATAAAATTGTTAAGATGCTGCTTTCAAAGGAAAATTAAAATGTGAAGATGCTTAGATACAGCTTATATTGGATTGGATAGCATCAAATCGTCCCCAGCAGAGCACACTTGCTATTAATCAATGATTAATCACAAAGGAAACTAGAAGCTCATTGGAACAAATCAGTACATTAAGAATCGGTCTGATCGTGATATAAGATTGTTATTTATAATTTACTCTTATGTCTTACATCTAGATATTTACATACTCCTATACAATACAAAAATACATACTGCTGTAGTAGGACTTAATACAAATGTACGTACTCCTAGATATTTGTCAATGTTGTACACCTGCACCGGGTTTATTTATCAAAACTAACTGATAAATCTATTCTGAATGATTTACATTTAATAATTGTTTTAGGTACAATTAAATTTTTAACGATATTCAAATTTTATGATGAAGAACAATCTTTAAACTGAAGTAAACAATTCATTTTACCGAAGAACAAAAGTCAAACTTAATAAATAGTGATAACAAATGAGTTAAATATTAATTTTTTTTACTTTTCTTTAATTACTACATTTTCTTTTTACCGTTCTTTAATTGTTGAATTTATTAAACGGGATAAACCATCCTTATTACTTCTTCTCATATTTTTAGAGAAATGTGCTACTTATATTTTTCAAATATACCACTAAAAAATTATTTTACTCTCCTTAATTTAATTTACGATGCAGGTAAGACTATGTATATAAGTCCCATAATAAGGTTCTCCTGCTTATATGGTTAATAATTATGTACCAAATACTTCTTGAATAAAATAATATGTATTGCTTGGATAAAATTATATATATGGTTAATGTTGAAATATTTGAACTATGAAAATCAAAATGACAAGTTACTTGAACTATGAAAATCAAATTGACAAAGTTATTCGTACTTTGGAGATGTCGACGGACTATTTATTATATAATAATATGGTAATGGACAAAGAAAACAAGAATAAAATAGTTAAATACAAAAGGGAATACGATATAAGCCGCCAAATGAGTTGACTTGAAGATTGTTAATTAGAGTTGCTAGATCGCCACGTCACGTGGATTTATATATGTATAAGCAATTCGTTAATTAAAGAGTTGACAATTAATCTTGCTTACATTTATGTACGGTTAATAACCCGTAATTAAGATTAATTGTGTTTGAAATGAAATTGAAATGTGATATTTTAAATGTATTTTAGGCCAAATATTTATAGAGATAAATGGAGTAATTTAAATGCTATGGTAATCAACCCCTCAAAAACTAATAACTAAATCGTACGATATACAGACAGTACGTTCGAAGCTAAGTTGACAATTAATTATATAAACATTATATGCTACCTCCCTTAATAATAATTATGCTGCCAAAACCAATACTTTGCAAACTCAATATATCCACTAGGTTTACTTTGCGAGCGAGCTTAGCCCTTTTCCAATGCGGATTATAAAAAAGTGTAACTAAATACATAACTGACTCGGTAAAATGCTAAGAAAACAAGTAAATGTCGATAAAATACTATTGCAAGTCACAACCTCTAATGATTTGATTTTGAATCGGTGAGATAGAACTATATATGTTTAAATCTTTGCTTTGAATCTGGACTTATTGGTCACCTACAATACCAATGGACAGTCTCTTATCAGTTTATCACCAATAGAGCACAAAAGCTTGTGAATAAAAAAGTAGATTGAATCATTTATGTAATTAACTAAGATTTTAATCCTAGTTAAGTTGATTTACTTTGTGCATATTTAGTTTTTATGGAAAAGGTTAGAGGTAGAATATGATGAAATTGTTTATGAACCAGAATTCTTGAATTGTGATGAATTTTATGTTTAATTTTTTATTTGACGTTTTAGAATCGAGTTTTGTTCTTCGACATTTTCGTTGCTTGGTTTTGTTTCATGGAAATTGAATTATATTTACTGGACTTTGGACTTGCATTAACATATAAAAAATGTGGCCCATTAAATTCAACTAACTTGGACTTCAACCGAAAAACCTAAATTTTATTCACAAATGTCGAAATTGACTTTGTAAAATCAACATTTCTTAAACCCTAGCCCCAAATTTTGTGCACTGAAACCCTAGCTAGTTCATCCATCACCATTATTGAATTCGACATGGTCACTGCAAGCACACCATCAAATATGATTACAGGTTGCAGCCATGGTGTTACCAACTACTTTTAAAAGACAATTTCTATATAATTTGTCTAGATGTGAGTATAATTTTTATTAATAATTTCTTCAGTGTAAAACATTAGTATTTTTCTTATTTTATATGATAAATATCTCATCAACAATATATATATTTTCATTAATAACATTAATAATTTTATTTCATGAGACTTTGTGCCTTTTATATCGGTAATTTTATTAAACATCTTATATATAGAATATTCTATAATTTAGTAAAAATCTTAGGGGCTGATTGGAGTAGCATTCAAATGCCCGTCTGGATGCTAGTCGGAGATTTTGTGTTTGTTATGGCATTTAAATGTCGAAGATCGAAATGCCTCTACAGTAGCAACATTTTTCTCTACCTATATAACAAACCTATAATACCCTATCCAATTACAATTCTATACCAAACACAATTTTAACAATCCCACTACAATTCAGATGACTATTCAGACATTTAAATCGGGGCATTTAATAACAACATTTGCCATTTGCTAGACGGTTTTCGCTTCATTTCATATGTAATTTGTGATTTTTTTTTTATAGTTAATGTACATAGGATAGTTGGAGTTTCTTATAGTTACAATTCAAATTAAAAGAAAAGGTTTATTTAATGAATCAATACGAAAGTATTATATTACCATGCATTTAGTCGCACCGCCCAAAAGTGTGTATATATTATATTATTTGCCAATAATTCCATTTCAACAATACTCTTAGGAGGGATTCTTTTTGTGGGATTGTGGAGCAATTTACACTACAAACACAAATCCAATTTCAGGCATGAAATTTAGTTGGACCGAATTCTCACAAAACAATTCAATCCTCAATTAAAAATCAAATATAATTATGATTAACTTTACACATTTTCATGAAAATTAAACGGACACTAAGGTAAAATTCAATTTGGAACAAAGCTTAGAGTAAAAGACCAGTGTGGGTTCAAGGGAGATTTTGGTATTGGGCTTAAGAATCGTTTGATACAGACATATTTTGAATTGGACAACATTTCCTCTAAAGACTGGACAACATTTCTCCACCAATAACCCATTGGAGTTGGAGAAAGAGCAGTTGCATCTCAGCCTGTCTGGACATGATTGGTCAATGCAGCCCGGATCCAATCCATTTTGAAAGGTGAATTAGTCAGTGTTAGAACGTCTTACATTTTTCTTTCGGGAGTTGATTTTCACTAATGTGATTAATCTTGATTTGTCTTTTAACCGCAAACAGTGAAAATAAGTTGTAAGAAAAATTTAACGGCGGAAGGTCAGGACACAATAAACTAATGAATTACATGTATATATATACATTTTTGTAATTTCACTATTATGCATGGGGTGTGTTCGGAAAAAAAAAAACCTGGTGCGAATAAATACAGTTGCAAGTAGAGTACAGTTGTGCAGAGTTCAATTGGACAGTAGAGTGAAATAAATCCTGCATCCAACTTGCTCTCTGTTATTACGCAAACACAGAGCTGAAAACCAATGAACATGGAGAGAGCTGATCAGTGATGAATGAATTATCAGAGTTGTCATCATTTTCATCTGATGAGCTAGCTGCGCGGCAATATAATTCACACTAGATGACCAGCCTAGCGCGTATGCTATCATCATAAATTTAATTTGCTTGCTTGCTGTGTGTGTGTGTGTGTCTTGTTCTTAGCTGTCTGCATTAATTCTCCCAGCTCCTCCATCAACAAACATGCAAATAAGTTTTCAAATCTACTACGGCCTCAATTTGTCAACAAGAATTCAATTGCCTACTCAAATCATTTTTGCACCTACTTCAATGTTACGCCCATGTTTTTCCACTGTTTAGCCAGCTGGGCGGAGTCAGGACGGATCACTCGTATGTAATATTATCGAGTAATTTAGGTTTGGTTCTAACCTCGAAATAAATCTATATAGTAGTACTAGTATATAACTCATTTCATTTGCACACATCTCTCATTAGTGCGTCGTCTTTTATAGAATTATCGGGAAACATGTTCAACTTTAAAAAAATTGTTCGCGTACTTTTTATTTTTCCAAAAGTACGAATATTATTTTCAATCTATATTACTGTTGGGGATGTCAATTGGTTATGATACATGAACTTTATCCGGTAAGATCCTAAGTTTGAAGTGAACCAAATCTGATTCAAAATTTGGTAACTTGATCCCGAAGTGTAAATTCACCTATGCTAGAGGCCTCTTTCTTATAATTTTTCGGAAGAACTTTAGGGGTGTATCTAAATTTGATTAGGAGTTGAGGGACTAATGTGCATTTACTACAGACGTGGTTTGTAAAAAAAAACTAGTTGCCGAATGCCGCTCAATGCTCATGAGGCGGGTCGACATCAAAGTCGGTGGATGAGAGTTGAGAGAGCGTTCATCATGTGGATTACGTTCGTCTATGTGTGTGTTCTCCATGTATATAAATATATAATCATGCTAATTTCTTTATTCCACAATGTAATTATATCAATTAGTTTGTGTACCTGATTTAACTCTCTTTGTAAAGCCAGGCAAGAGGGTATGTTTTGTGGAGTTTATTGGAAAATACTTCACATCTGAATTTCTCATGATCATTTGGTGTCCGCGCATACAATTTGTATAGATTAATTAACCGTTTCATGTTCGATTTCTTATTTAATAATGTAATCGAGTTGAGTTGTGTCTGATTGCGAATTGTGTTTCCAAATTCATTTAGCTAATTTAACAAATCATTGCATTTCTCAGTACCTTGGTTAAAAACAATTTAAAAGCCTGTTTGTGCCATGACTTGAACTCACTATGCTCCAGGAATATAAGAAGAATATTTGCACGATGCAAGATGTGTAAGATAAGGTCAAGTAATAATAGTGAACATGATGACATATACTATAATGTAATATTGCCGAGGCATAAATACACACAACCAACCACATACTTGTTCACCTGCTAAAATTTACTTCTGTTCCTCATATTCTACTCTTTTATATACCATACTTGTAACTCCACTCCACTCCACTCAACTCGACTCGAATCAAGACTGGTACTTTCTCTTCACTCACTCACTCACTCACTGTTGGTCTTGTCTCCCCCATCATTCAAGTATGGATAAGAGAAGTCCATTAGTCTTGTGTGCTGCTTTTGCAGCAGCATTACTTTGCCAAAACATACTCATGGTTTCTGCATCAAACTTAAAGGATCAGAAGAACTGGTTCCCCCTCTACCCTCCTCTTGACCCTCACACTGTCATTACTCCACCTGCAGGTCACATTTCAACACCTTATTTTAAGTTTTTAACCAATCTTGCAAATACTTAAATTCTCGTAAAATTCATGATTTTTCTGAATATGAGCATTGGCCATATAAGTTATATCCAAATGTTTGGTACGCTCACCTTATTACTTAGATGTTAGATTTCCTATTATTCAGTCAAAATCATTTTTCTTTGACAAATCTGACAGGTCAATTGCATTTTTCGCCAGTAGGCCGTAACTACACGTACTGTGCATTTTCGGTTAAATTTCTATACAAGCATTATACGTTCCCTAACATTTTTGGTGTTATTCTTGTTGCAGTTACTTACACCCCTCCACCAAGTGGTCATTCAACACCAACACCAACACCAACACCGATACCAACACCAACACCGTCTCACAGCCATGGAACGCCACCTTCGCACAGCCATGGTTCACCACCAGCAAACTGCGGAAACCCTCCAAGTACTGGAGGACACCACCACAGTACTAAACCATCCCCACCAAAGGGAACAGGTGGTGGAGGATACCACCATTCTCCTCCTACCACCACCCCCACTACTCCAACACCAGTCCACCATTCTCCTCCTACAACACCAGTCGTCGTACATCCACCATCCACACCAACTCCTACTACTCCCACCATCTCCGTACCACCATCGCCTCCTTCCTCATTCGATCCAAACTCTCCACCTTTTACTTGCAAGTAAGTATTGCAATAATACTTCTCCATCTGTTTCACTAAAAGTTTTACATTATTTAAAAAACAAACAACGTTCTGTTAAAAAAAAACCTTTTCTTTTAAACGGCAAAGGTGACCGACTCCTATAAGTACATGTTTTACATTATTTGTAACAAATCGTACATTGCAGTTACTGGAAAAATCACCCAACAATGGTTTGGGGAATATTTGGGATCTGGGGAACAACAATTGGGCATGCATTTGGTCCATCTAGCTTACCCGGTTCGATCTCGAAGATAAACTTGCTAGATGCTCTTTCGAACACTCGTACCGATGGGTATGGAGACCTTTGCAAGGAAGGAACAGCAGCTCTGCTCAACTCCATGGTGGCCAAAAGCTTCCCTTACACAACCACCCAAGTTAGGGACAGTTTCGCCGCATCGCTCGGCTCGGACAAGGCCGCAGCAGCTCAGGCACAGATTTTCAAGAACGCCAACGAGGGGAAAACAAATCACTAAGCCTGAAAATACCAACAGGAAGCTCATTTACATTATGGGCGATATTACTGCTATTTCTTCATGTTTAACTGTTTGCTTGATCAGAATTACTTGTGTGAGATTTCTTTAGCATATGTAAGGATTGTAAGAATTTCATTCATTTTCATTATCATGTTCGGATGTTCCAGAATTAAAATGGCACCACACTTTATGTTTCTTATTTGAATATACATTGCAGTTTTGGTCCTACAACTCCACGTCCAAATGATTTTGGACGTTCTCTAATGTTTTCTTTTTAGCAGTTTTGGTCCCTTAAATACGTGATCTCCCTCCATGTGATGCAGAATCAGTGACATTTATTTCCAGGAACATTGACTAAAAATGTCAACATGTGGCATGTCCATCTTTGAAACTTGATTATGTGATTGAGATTTGAGATCTAGTTAATATTGAGTATTATTCAGAGTCCAACCACAACATTTCGTATTAAATTCGAAATCTAAAAGAATAATTTTTTTGGTTAACATGAAGGACGTATATCGACCTCATAGAGTCTATCTGACCCTCAAATAGAGTCTCTCTAGCAGGTCCGAGCCTGGACCTTATTGGTGATTCCCCTAGGCAATGTGTCATCTAAGGACATGCACGACCCTAAACTTTTGTAAACCGGTCTCCGAGCCATTTCTATAAATAATCCTTTACACCTATATGTAAGTCATTTTTTTACTCTTCACTATCTTCTTTAAGAACAAGTCTCATGAGAGACGATCTCTGTGAAATCCTTTAATCAGAGAAAGAATTGAATGAAAATATATGTAATTATCACACAAGAATGTTTATTGAAGAAGATAAAGTTGTGAATGAATTGTGTATGTACAAAATCAACTATCTAGCATATATATAAATAAACTATAAACCTAACTCGAACTGGATCAGGACTTTAATTAACTCTAACTGGATTAGGATCTCTAACACTCCCCGGAAAGTGGAGCGTGGATATCTTTCAAGCGCCACTTGAACATATGACTGGTGAAGACTAATATTCAAAACAAGGTAGAGAGAGGTATAATGCAATACCGTCATGTTTGAGATCCCTGAGTAATTGATGAGGAACATATTACCAGGTTTGAATTCCCTAAGTAATTGATGAAGATCATCATGATGTTTGAATTCCATCATGGTTTGAAGAAGAATATTACCAGGTTTGATTTTCCTGGGTAAATTGATGAAGAAAAATACCATCAGATTTGAATTCCCTGGGTAGATTGACAAAGAAGAATACCCTAGATTTGTATTCCCTAGGATAATGGATGAAGAACACTACAATCAGGTTTGAATTCCCTGAGTAGTGGATGAAGAATACCATCAGGTTCGAATTCTCTAGGTAAATTGATGAAGAAGAATATAACTAGGTTTTAATTCCCTAGGATAATTAATGAAGAAGACTACAATCAGGTTTGAATTCCCTAAGTAGATTGAAGAATACCAGGTTTGAATTCCCTGGGTAAATTGATGAAGAAGAATACCGTTAGGTTTGAATTCCCTAGAAGAGCATGCCATGTAAAGAAATATAATTGAACATATTGGTAAAAAAGGGAGACCGGGAAAATTGAAAGCATGAGGAAAAATATATATATACGGATGGAGAAAACGGAAGCATGGTAGCGACAAAATAGAAAAGGATGTTTTATAGAACAACGAAGGAGTATCATTCTGTATAGAATAATTCGAGGAGGATGATATGGCTCTGATATGTGAAATCCTTTAATCAGATAAATGATTGAATGAAAATATATGTAATCACACAAGAATTAATGTTTGTTGAAGAAGACAAAGTCTGTGAATGAATTGTGTGTGTACAAAATCAACTATCTAGCATATATAAAAAAAAAAACTATAAAACTAACTCGAACTGGATTATGATCTCTAACCGAGCGAATTGTGTGTGAACAAAATAAACTATTTAGCATATATATAAATAAACTATAAACCTAATTCGAACTGAATTAGGACTTTAACTAACTCGAATTGGATTAGAATTTCTAACAGTCTCTACGAAGAGATGGATCATGTTACCGATAAAAACACTCATGTTATTAATTAAAATACCAATGTGTTTCGACATTTGAGTGTTTTCATATTATAACAAGACTTATTTCAACATGAGTATTTTGTTTAATAATATGAAAGTTTTTATTGATAACATGGTCCGTCTCTACTTAGATCTTTATATTTTTCTAAAGAGTTACGAGGATCAACATGGTCCGTCTCTACTTAGATCTTTATATTTTTCTAAAGAGTTACGAGGATCAACTTGAATCACCATTCAGTTTGTCCCGGAGAGACCGGCCAAAACAGGAAGTAACCCTCGTTTTCCCTGGCCTATGTACCCTTGTAGCTAATGCGTGCTATTCCAAGTTAGAACGGACTTCACCTTCAACTCAATTCTTAGCATCTACTTTTTTCCTTCAACTCAATTCTTAGCATCTACTTTTTTCATTTATATATTGAACCAGTTCATCTGAAATCAATACTATCTTAAAATGAACTAAACATACGACAACAAAAAATTTCTTGTACAAATCAAGATATTACACAATGTATGGTATACTCGTCTTATTAAATGTGATTTTCCTATTTTTGTTTTAGAAAAATAATTTATTTACTTGCTCTTGTAGAAAAACACATGTAGAAACTAATGTTCTTGAATTAAGTAATACTAACCTGTGACATACGTCTCACGGAATAGTTTACTTCGAATATTAAATATAATAATAAAACTAAAAATATCAGTGAGTACAATAAAATAAAAGGAAAAGATTGTTTCAAGTAATGTGAGAAAAGGTATAACTATACACTAATAATTCAATCATCGAGAAGAAATTAATAAAGTTTTGAGGTTGAGTAACCGTAAATGTAATAGGAAAAAAAAATTCATAGACAGTCCACTTAGACAATAATTCATGCCATGTCCACAATGAAGAATGTCTACCTGCACATAGTGTTAATATTAACCCGTGGCGATGCCACGGTATAGTTTACCTTTAATGATAAAAAGAAAATAAATGATAAAAAATAAATTAATGTAAAAAAATCATTATGTAAACAATGTTGGTTATGGGT
Source organism: Plantago elongata (assembly GCA_036897095.1). Taxonomy (NCBI): domain Eukaryota; kingdom Viridiplantae; phylum Streptophyta; class Magnoliopsida; order Lamiales; family Plantaginaceae; genus Plantago; species Plantago elongata. The sequence goes on along the minus strand of JAYMSP010006342.1, from coordinate 617 downwards.
CGGTTTGTAGTCCTTCTATTACGTATACATGTTTTCTTTAACAAAATCAGAATAAAATAAAAAAGTATACATCAAAATCAATAGGTTTGTTCCACAACTATGCGGTGGTATGTGGTTACTTGCTCTTGTGGAAAAACACATGTAGAAACTGTATTGGCAAAAATTCGCTCTGGACTTTTTTACGACTAAAACCGGCCCAACTGTTAGGAAACGTTCAAACAAGGTCCTATTATTTATGTAGGCTCGCGCCCAATTGATAAGTTCTTACTTGAATGAGCTTACGGTCCGCTAAATCAAATTGGACCTAACAAGACCAAACCATATCTACATGGGTGGTGTCAGCTCATTAGCTAACAGGACCAAACTGGTCCAACGTTCTACCTGCATCAGTTCACTAGCTAGCAGGACCAAACCGGTCCAACGTTCTACATGTATCAGTTCATCTGATCAAGATGGCTAGCCCAAGACCATTAGCCCAGGGAGCCACCGTTACAACCCAGATATGGACCAGGTCATGGAAACCTATACGTGAGGAATAATCTATCTACATGGTCTTCCCACGTCTCCAACTAACATTAGAATAAAGGAGTCAGTGGCTAAGACTGGGAGGTGAGTAG
>JAYMSP010006341.1:0-11840 GCA_036897095.1 Plantago elongata | reverse complement strand
AATCTCCGTCAAAATTTCAATGCATATTTGGGTCTACACCGAAGTAGTCTCGCTCCAACAAGCCGGCTTGCACTTCTCGTGTTCTGTCAATAGCACGATTGTAGCCACTCCGTCGTGGCCTCACCTATTGTTGTTGGTAGTGTTGAATTATGTTTGGCATGTTTTGCATTTGCACGAAAGGATTGGATGTAAAGAGCCATCAAAAAGTTCATCAAATGACAAAATGTTCTCGAATGAAGTACTGTTTTCTGGTAGTGAGTTGAACATGATTATATGTGAGAAGAAATAGTGGATAGAGTGTTTTCAATTTAATTAAGATAGGGGAAGAAGGAATCAGGGTGTCTACAAATGAGTTTCATAGTTTCATTATATAGACAAGTTGTTGGAGATAAAGTGTGTCATTCATTATTCATAGCTCATTCGCAGCTGCCAAAGTTGGAAACCGCGCCATGCCTCTGGGATGGCGCGCCTTATGGAGCAGCTCAAAAGAGGGGGGGGACAACCAACGCGTGGCAACAGCTCATTCGCTGATGCCAGCGTTGGAGACCGTGCCATGGCATGGCGTGGTCTGGGATGACGCGCCTTATGGAGCAGCTCAAAAGAAGGGGGAGGGGGGGCAACCACGCGTGGCAGCAGCTCATTCGATGTTGCCAGCGTTGGAGACCGCGCCATGGCATGGCGTGTCATCCGTGTGCTGTTGGGGGAGCCACGGCGCGTGGCTCCCCACGCCGGCTCTCCACAATGCCTCCATTGGAGGCGGTCTTACGCTAGCAAATGGACGTTAATATGATCAGAAAATCTTTTACTATCAATCTAGTTCGATTCTGTTCGGGAGTGTCGCTAGGGCACCAATTTATGGGGAGAAATACGATGTCGTTTGTCTCGCTCTCATGGTCGTTCACTAACCCTTGATAATTCGATTATTGTTTTCTGATCTATAACCAAGGTGAACAGGTCCCACCTCGCTCTCATGGCCGTTCACTAACCTTTGATAATTCAGTTGATAATTTCTTATGTGCGTTAGATTAGGAAGTAGGAGATGAATTATATGAAAGTAGTACTTCGGAAGAGTGGGTCAGTTGATTAAGATACTCATGTTCAGGAGATATGGGATCGATTTTTATGAGTGGTTAAATGCATTTAGAAACTACGAATTTCAAAATTCCAACATTTAAAATTTATCCGTGTCTACTCTATTTTGGTCTAATCAACCAAGCAGGTCCGAGATCTCTAATTTAATTAGTTTGTAAATCAATGCAGAAAATCCAGTAAAGTTTTAGAGGTTGTTTGTCATACTGCTGGAGCGGTCATCTAGCCATTTAAATTGAACTTTTTGTACATAATAAATTTAATTTTAATTGAAAAAGATCATTTAAGTTCTATAACAATTAATCCTTTAATCTTTATTGAATTCGAAACGAATTCAGTTAGGTTCATTTAAAAAAGATACAGCCTTTCACCTTAATGAATAATATATCAATCAACTACTTTGTAGGGAGAAGGAATGTTTATAAGTATTTAAAACAATGGTAAAAGAATCAGGGTACAAAAAGATTATGATGACTGCTTGAGTTACATTTGACTGCTGGTCAGAGAGATAGATCCCCCATTCATTAGTATTTAATAACAAGAGAATGATTACAAACTCAAATATGAGTAGGATCATAAGAATCACAAAAAATAGTTAGTACTTAGTAGGGACATTTTCAAATAATGTGGTTTCCTTGGTTTTTGAATCCACATATATAATATGTAATGTGCCGCACTAATATTAAGATCAATTTATATATCTTTGTTACTCATAACATCATATACACTCCTTCCTCCAGAAATATATTGTCAAGGATTCAAGAGCCCACATATAGGTTCTTATTTTTATTAAAAGTAAGTTGATGTTCTAAGTACATTTGAGAGTTAATGAGTACTAAATTAGCAATATAAAATTTAGCTTGTTCAAGTAGATGTCTAAGCAAGTTAATTAAAAAAAAAGTAAGTATATTATAATATTATATTTACCATTTTTCCAATATATTGTGTTTCCTTATTGGAGCATAATAATATTTTCATTTGGCCCAGGTGAATTTTATTTATTTTTGGATCTATTAGAAATCATTTGAATATCAAAAAGATGGATTCAATCATAATTATCTATTAATCGTACATGTTAAAACATATAAACGCACTAGCAAGTAGTGTCCAAGTCATGCATTTTCAACACCACCGGAAAATATTTTTATGATCCACCTACTTTTTTAGAGTCATAATCTCTCTATGGTATCATCCTAAGTATACGAATTGACAAGAGTACTATCGTATCTAGGAAGTGTTAGGAGATAAATTGCGCGCATGGTTACTAAGTGAGATATTGTTGGGCACTCACTCACATGTATGTAAGAAAAGGGAAGGGCAAGAAGAATTGTATATTTTGTGGCGGAGTAGCTAAATTCCATATGCTAAATGACAAGTTATTAAGATAGTAAAGTGACTACCCTTCCCTACCCAACTACTTTATTTGATTCTCAATCTCATACCCGCGTACGTACTCAATCTTCTTAGTTAATTAGCAAATCAAAGCACCATCTTTTCCTTATCTTACATATGAAAATCGCCAAATGGTATGACTTTCTAGTTTCCATAGCGTTTCTATGTTGAAATATATTAGCTAGTGTTAATCATTAGACGCGCAATGACAATTTGGGTACAACAATATTAATAATCACCACATTGATTAATGTTCATGTGAACGAGATTGGATTTTCAAATGCAAGATTATATACTCCTCCATCTTTCTGAATTAAGGTTGAATATCTTTAGTAAATACCTGCAAATAGATAGTGTATCAAAGATCAAAATCTGAAACAGAATACAAAAAGGAAAATAAATAATATTTATACTGTTGAGCAGAGGGTGGACCTCAGTCCTTAAGGCTTTATTTATCCCGCTATGTTGCTCATGAGTAACAACAAACAGTCTCTCAATATAGAACAATAGTGATGAATTAGAGTTCTAGCACTGAACTAATTCCAACGAATTAGTACAATATGGAATTATTGAAGAACATCCAACACCCACTATGTATAAAAGTAGCAACTCTATTTTATACTACTTTATTCCTCTTATACGATTAGAAAATTCCAAAGAAAATTCATATTCAACGTCCTCCAAACTTCACAAGTTACTTAAGACTTGACACCCAAAGGATATTCTCTCGGGGATCCTCCACCATTCTTCTAGAAGAGAATATGTTAATCATGGATAATATTTTCGAATATCTTGTGTTCTACACACACACACACACACACACGGTTGTATTGAGAAGATGCAATACTTGAACCACAACTCTCTGCCTCACACTGAACATGTACGAGTTATGCACATAACTTGTAACAAATAGGCCCCTGGCTTAGTTGGAATGTCACAACACTTTCAATGAATATGTCTTGGAGTTCAAACCCCAAGAGTCACAATTCTTGGAAATTTTTCTTCTTCCTTTTTCAACAACTTCCCAAAGTGTTTCATGAGGTATCAAGTTCAAACCTCTTCTTTAAAACCTTTCTATTGGAGTTCAAACCCCAAGAGTCACAATTCTTGGAAATTTTTCTTCTTCCTTTTTCAACAACTTCCCAAAGTGTTTCATGAGGTATCAAGTTCAAACCTCTTCTTTAACACCTTTCTATCTATATATTTACGTTTATTTTGTCGGAATTCATCGCAACTTCATTGTGAATACCTTCGTATTAAGAATTACAAGCGGTCTATTTGTGCGTTAATTTCTCATTCATCTTAAATTCGAATTGAGTAATTAAAGACACTAAACACACTTTAATTAAAAATCTAACAATCCCCCACATGAATGAAAATTAATGCACACACGTGCTTCACACTTTAGTTTTTCAGCGGAAAATCATATTGCATCGGGATAGATTCTCAGCGACATTGAATCGTCCCTAGTAGAATACCATCGGATTTACTTGCCACACGGTGGACGCGGTGCCTTGAACCGGTCGGCATTTTGTGTAAACCAAGATAATTATATCAACACAATTATTCTTCTTATTGCCTCATTCCTATGTTTCATCCATTAAAGGCCTTGGACTCACTTGGATTCTTAAGTGTTTACGTTTGAAGCGGCCTAGACTTCACACGTAAATAGGTGATCTCGTTCTAAGAGCATCCTGTCAATGCTCCGCTCGTAAGCTAAAGAGATTTAAGAATCTCTAAAGAGATCATTAAGAGTTAAGTGACTCAACCTCCGCCCGTTCTGCAGGAGCACTTAATGTCTTTCAGGAGGATGGTGCGGGTGGAGCAAAAATCTCTTAAGTGATTTTACCTCGAAGTACAAAACTTCACGAGGCATGTACTGGTCCTCTAAAACTTGGTTGTCCTATTGAAACAAATTCTTGGGATATCCAGTCAGTATGGTTGGGTGTCCGTTGTAGATTTCCTTAATTAGTGGGTCTTATGCCTATTCCCCTAGACAAGCGGATCACATGATCGTTTAGGTGTAGCTTTTATTCAGCGGATCGCTTGTTATCCTTTGATTTCACAAAATCAAGAGTGATAACCCACCTATAGATCAACTGCCGAATGGTCTTATGTCTATGATACAATATAAACTAACCATGACATGTTGATCTTCGACATATGCTCATGTATTGTTTACATGAATCACCATCTTACTTCCACCTACGCTTCACTCATATGTAGTGACAGCGATAAGGAAGTATTTCTTTGAGCAATCATGTTCATGCACCCAACATGTACCTTGTGCACATAAGGATATGCATCTCCATGACTTAAAACTTCACGTTTCATAAGTCAATAATTTCTTTATTGTCTTCAACTATAGAGGATTCTTTCTAACTAGGTTTTACCTTCAGTAAACCACAAAGAATTTCAGTTTAGACACAAAGAAATTCACTTGATTTCATGCCACTACAATGGTCTTAATTGAAATCGTAATTCTTTGAACCCATAGTTCAAACGATTAATTCCATACCGGTAATACCGTCTCACTTGGATATAATCGTAATTTAGACTTATCCAACCAATGTTCTTTAAGAAAAAATTTCACAATATTTTCTCCACCTCAAAACAACCACGAGGGAACATTCACAAGTATTCATAATTCACAACTATGTATTAGATATACCATGCTCTTGCGCTATCATGTGCCAAATATTGGAAGCATTCCTTAAGAACTATCCTCATTCCAACATTTATAGAACTTCAAGCCATTATATATTTAACGTGGTCTTAACATTAATGTCGAGAAACTAAATTTTTGCATTATGAAATCCACTTAAATAACACTTGAATTCTATCAATATTTAAAAATCATCATTTTCATGTGCATTCAAAATCGCCCCCACATGAGAGATGATTCTCTTAAATCTCAACTAGAGAGCTCAAAGCTCCCTTCACCACTTGACGGTGTTTCAAGACATTACACATTTAATGTGTCTTTTCCATGTGCCAGGAAATAGAATTTTCGCATAACAAGACTCACTTAAATGTTACTTGATTGCGATAAGCATGGACCGTAGATCTCATTCACACTTCCCAACCTAGGGAAGAATTTCTCATGCGTTTCATGCAATATATGTACTCATACATTGAATGTTCTAACATACACAATCATCACACAATATTACATAAACAAAATGTAATAAACTTATTATACAAACAAACTTGACCGAACCTAGTTTGTATACTTTTGTATAATCATAAATAGATTATTGAACCAAATCGAGCATATAAAGCAACTTCGCACTTCATAACATGAGAATAAATAATTACCTTTTAACTCTCTCACGTTTTAGGTTAAAGTTTCAACAAGTTTTCAATACACACGTACTACTACAATTCAACAAGAAATAAGTATGTGAAAGTAAGGCAACATTACATCATAAATGATACAAAATAAAATTCCAACTCAAAATAGAAAATTAACCCACCATATTTAAAACTTGTAAATTAACCGTATATGTACCAAACATATACTAAATAAATTAGAGAGGAGTACGAAAATAAAGGGGATCGACACATAGTTCAAACCGTTCAATGAGAAACAGACCCAACTTTTCAAATTACCATAGTTCACGACAAAGCAACATCTCAGTAGACATACTGCTTATGAAATGAAATTCAAGTAAAACATTACAAAATCAATAATCATTACCACATGATATGCATTTAATTGCATGAAAGTGGTGCAATTCAATCAAAACTTTGGAGAATGAGTAACAAATTTTGCGCGCTCCGAATAAACGCCGAAACGCAAAGGCTGGGATGATTATAATTTTGTGCCCACCAAAATTTCCACTCGTATCCACCATGTATCCTCCGGTGACCAAAATTTCCCCCATTTTCGAACACTCCCAAAAATTCAAAGAAAGTCTTAAATTATTGGGTATCTTTTTAGAATGAATACCAACAGATGAATAATGTATCGAAGATGAAAATCTGAAACAGAACACAAAAAGGAAAACAAACAATATTTATACTATTGAGCAGAGGGTGGTCCTTGATCCCTTAAGACTTTATTTGTCCCGCTCTGGTACTTACTGTTAACAACAAACAGTCTTCCAAGATAGAACAACAGTGATGAATTAGAGTTCTGACACTGGACACTAATTCCGATGAATTAGTACAATATGGAATTGCTGAAGAACATCCAACACCCACTACCTATAAAAGTAGCAACTCTATTTTGTACTTCTTTATTCCTCTTATACGGTTAGGAAATTCCAAAGGAATTTCATATTCAATGTCCTCCATGTTAGATTATGTAAATACGCTAGACTCCTAAGTATTTCATATTTTGGATATCTAGTTAGATTAGTCTTAGAATCTTAGAATCCTAGTTAGATTAGACATAATTTGTAACTTGTATATATACTCTTGTTATTCATTGAATACAATTACGGAATTACATTCTTTCATGGTATCAAGTCTGGTTCTCTAAACACCACACCTTCCGCTGCCATACACAACAATTCGTTCTTTTTCGATTTGTTTTTCTCTCACGGTTTTGTCTCACAAAAATTCCATGCTTCTCCAGTTGATCTTGCCTCATGCAAGCTTCGATCTTCAGCCTCCCTGCTCCCTCTTCAAAATCGACAGCTTCTTCCTCACGAAAAGTTGCTTCGGTCCTCACCTCTGTTTTTTGTCTTTCCCTGGCCAAATCTGCTCAGGTTGTTGTGGAATAGTCCCATCTTCTGACTACAGCTCTTCGTTCGAATAAGCCTCTCCGTCGTCTCTGACCTCACGTCAATTTCGATATCCATCAGTTTTTTCGATCAAACTGATGCTTCCCTCCGATTTATATTTAAATCGTATCCCCTTCTCCTCAATTCCGTCACAATGGGTGAAAACATGAGCTCCACTTCCTCGTTTCACCCCGCACTTACTGTTATCAACATTAAGTCGCACATCCCCATCATCCTTGAGATGGAAAACGTCCAATATTCTCTTCGGACGGAATTTCAACGTAGTCTGTCGTTCCCACAAAGTTCTACATCACATTATTCCCAAAACTAAAGATGGGAAAGCTGTTGAGAAGGAGCAACTTAGCGATGATGCACCAGAGCTTTGGGATATGTTACATGCAGATGTGCTCTCGTGGATTTACTCCACAATTTCTACGGATCTTTTGACCACTATAGTTGAGACGGACATTTCAGCTATGACCTTATGGAATCTCCTTTGCGACCTCTTTCAAGATAACAAGAATTCTCTTGCTGTTGCGTTAGAACACGAGTTTAACAACTGCTACTTGAAGGATTTCTTATCGGTCTCGGCCTATTGCCAACATCTCAAGACCCTTTCTGACTAACTCTTGAACGTTGGTGCTCTGGTTACGAATAATCGTCTTGTCCTCCATATTATTGGGGGTCTCACTCCTGCTTACACAGGTGTTTCTTCCATCATACGACACGTGAAGGTTTTACCTCCATTCTATGAAGTTCGATCTATGTTGGCTTTGGAGGAAACTAGCATGAAGGAAGTTGCTGCTACGAATGATGATGCGATGTTCGTTGCTACGAATGTCGCCAATACCGTTCGTCCGGCGGGTCAAGGCCAGGGTCGCAGCAAGCAGGCTAAGAAAGGTAAAAATAAGGGTAAACAAATAGGTACAGGACAGCAGTCAGAGCAGATGACCGGTAGTCAATGCGGCATGGGTCGTGGGAACAATGCTGGATATGGGAATCAATCTCCTTGGGGAACACCACCGTGGTGGGCTTGGATGCAACCACCACCATGGGTCGTCTCTCCTTGCCCGTTCCCTTCTCATCCGTGGAGTAGACCAACCAGGCCCAGACAACCTAGTATCTTGGGCCAACAGCCCCAACAACAGCATGCAAATGTTGCAGCTTGGACTCCAACAGACATTGAATCTGCCATGCATACAATGTGGCTTTCTCAACCGGATTCCAACTGGTACATGAATTCCGGAGCGACATCTCATATGACTTCCCAGCCAGGTAATCTCAAGTCTTATTTTAATATAAACAATTCTAATGGTATTACTGTTGGTAGTGGTCAGTCAATTCCAATTCGTGGTTATGGTCATTCTATATTTCCTTCCTCAAAGCCTCCATTATCACTTAATCATGTCTTACATACTCCGAACTTGATTAAGAACCTAGTTTCTGTTCGGAAATTTACAACTGATAATGGTGTGTCGGTCGTATTTGATCCGTTTGGTTTTTCTTTTCATTATTTTCAGACGAGGAAGCGTCTAATGAGATGTGATAGTTCAAGTTCCCTCTACCCCATCACCCCCTCAAGATCGACCAATCCGCAACATTATACTTTTCTTGCTTCCACTCTTTGGCATAGCCGTTTGGGTCACCCATGAGATTCTACTTTAGCTACTCTTCAACACAATCGATTGATTTCTTGTAATAGGTCACCTAGGTCTACTACTTGTCAATCATGTGTACATATTAAGTTGCCTTATTTCGTCGACTTCGACTACTTTTTTGCCTTTTGATATTATTCATAGTGATCTGTGGACTTCTCCTCTTTTGAGTTCTTCCGGACATCGTTATTATGTGCTATTTTTGGATGATTATACAAATTTCTTGTGGACTTTTCCCATTGCAAACAAATCACAAGTCTTCTTTATATTTGCCAAATTTCATGCTCATATACGTACACAATTTGAAAGAACTATCAAAACCTTACAATGAGACAATGGAGGGAGTTTGATAATACTGCTTTTCGGCAATTTTGTGACACACATGGTCTATCTTTTCGTATTTCTTGTCCTCATACTTCTTCTCAAAACGAAAAGGCCGAACGCAAAATAAGGTCCATTAATAATATCATGCGTACTCTTCTTATTCATGCATCTATGCCCCCTTCCTTTTGGCATCATGCTCTATCTATGGCAACTTATTTGTTGAATATTCTACCTAGCAAGTTATTAGCTAAAGAATCTCCTAGGAAAATTCTCTATAATCGGGATCCTTCCTATTCTCACCTCCGGGTTTTTTTGTTGTTTATGCTATCCCCTTTTTCCTTCTACCACAATTAAAAAGTTGCATGCTCGATCTACCCCATGTGTGTTCCTAGGTTTTCCTGATAATCATCGTGGTTGTAAGTGTTTTGATTTATCTCGTAATAAAATCATTATATGTCGTCATGTGATATTTGATGAGTCGGTTATTCTTTTTGCTAATTTTCATAAATTTCAATCTCCCTCTTATGATTTTTTGGATGCTTCACCACTGACTCTGTTCTTCCCTCCTTATGTTCCTCCTACTACTAGGTGTGTGGACAGCCCACCGGCTGTCCACTCACCGCCTTCCCCAGACAACCCCCTGATTGTTCGGGATCTGCCCTCGACGGACAGATATGGACAACCCACTAGATGTCCGTCCCTCCACCACTTCGGACATCTCACTGGCTGCCCGTCCCACCACTTCGCCTCACGTGGGCAGCCCTATGGTGGAACCTGTTACCATCCCTCTTGCCTCACCTATTGCTACACCTCCTCGGCCCCCTCCTCCCTCCCAGTACACTACCTATCAGTTGGGTCGACCTGTCACTTGAAGCCAACATGGCATCGTTTTACCATACAAAATTTTCGATCCATCGCAAGCACATACCACCATTGTTACTCCTTCCCCTCTTCCTCGTAACCTTTGGATGCTATACGCGACCCGAATTGGATATTTGCTATGACTAATGAACTTAATGCTCTTATTAAAAATAAGACGTGGGATTTAGTTCTTGATGTTAATGTGATTCGGTCTATGTGGATTTTTACTCATAAAGTCAGGTCTGATGGTTCCTTTGAGAGGCATAAAGCCCGTCTTGTAGGTGATGGCAAAACTCAGTGTGTTGGCATTGATTGTCGTGAAACATTCAGTCCAGTGGTAAAACCAGCCACGATTCGTACAGTTCTCAGCATTGCTCTATCTCGGAAGTGGTCAATTCATCGGTTGGATGTTAGTAATGCTTTTCTCCATGGGAATTTGAAGGGAATTGTTTATATGCATCAGCTTATGTATTTTCGTGATCGAGATCATCATGACTATGTATGTTTGCTCAAGAAGTCACTTTACGATCTCAAACAGGCTCCTTGAGACTGGTATAAACGTTTTGCTGATTTTGTTTCGATCATTGGTTTCACCAACAGTCGATCAGATACTTCCCTGTTTTTATACTAACACAGTTCTGATATGGCCTACTTGTTGTTATACATTGACGAAATTATTTTGACTGCTTCCTCGGTTTTGCTTCGCAAATCGATTATGGCACAGCTCAGCTCGAAATTTGCTATGAAACATTTGGGTTACTTGAACTACTTTCTCAGGATCAGCGTTACCCAACACCATGGAGGGTTATTTTTGAACCACAACAGAAATATGCAATGGAAATTGTCGATCGGGCCGGCATGTGATTTTGCAAACCGATTCGTACACCGGTTGATACTCAACCGAAGATCAGCACGACTACTAGTCCGCCATTCACCGATCCTTCCTTGTATCGCAGTCTTGCAGGTGCATTATAATATATTACCTTCACTCGACCGGATATCTCTTATGACGTACATCAGATTTGTCTTCATATGCATGACCCTCGTGATGAGCATATGCTTGAGTTGAAGCATATCATACGCTATATAAAGGGCACTCTTAGATTTGGATTGCATCTTCGCCCTTCATCCCTTAAGGATCTTGTTGCGTATACTGATGTTGATTGGGGAGATTGTCCGGATATGCAACGGTCTACGTCTGGTTATTGTGTTTTCTTGGGCGACAATCTGGTCTCTTGGTCTTCCAAACGCCAACCTACTATGTCTCATTCCAGTGTCGAGGCTGAGTATATGGGCGTTACCAACGTGGTGTCTGAATCATGTTGGTTGCGCAATCTTCTTCTTGAACTTTATTATCCGATTCGTCAGGCTACACTTGTGTATTGCGACAATGTGAGTGCTGTCTATCTCTCTGAAAATACTCTTCAGCATCAACGTACGAAGCACATTGAGATGGACATCCACTTTATTCGAGAAAAGGTTGCGCGTGGTGAGTTTTGCGTTCGTCATGTGACATCTCGATACCAGATTGTAGATATTTTTACTAAGGGGGTACATGTAGTACTATTTGATGATTTTCGCACCAGTCTCAATATTGGTGATCCTCCAGTTTCGACTGCGGGGGAGTATTAGATTATGTAAATACGTTAGACTCCTAAGTATTTCATATTTTGGATATCTAGTTAGATTAGTCTTAGAATTTTAGAATCCTAGTTAGATTAGACATAGTTTGTAACTTGTATATATACTCTTGTTATTCATTGAATACAATTACGGAATTACATTCTTT